>JAKCPI010025041.1:0-30988 GCA_023213315.1 Euborellia annulipes
AAAAAAAAAAAAAAAAAAAAATTATCATTCCTCATATCCTTCTTGGATCCCATTCGATTTAAACCAGGTCTGTCCAGCCCGTGGCCCAATATAAAGTAATAAATAAAATTCCTTAAAACATTGAGATCTATATGTATGATAGATACTGGAAAACACAAAAATTTGGCTTGATAATTTTTTTTTCCTCAAAATAAGAAATCTGAAAATCTACTGTGAAGTTTTCGAAAAATAAAAGTGTTAATTTTAAATTTTGAATCTGGAACTAGATTTCAAGATTCCGAAAAATAATCATCATTTTGGTGTATTTTCGACTCCATTTTCATTAGAAATAAATTTTCTACTTGCAAACTTTCTGATTGATTGTTCTAGAACAACAATTAGATATCGGTCTGAAAGAAAGATTGAATATTGTCTCTTTATTAGATTTTTATATTAATTATCTAGCCAGGAAAAGATATAAACATAATATCACTTTTTGTAAGAATGTTGGTATGTATTAACATATACGAGAAGCTATTTTCAAGTACATATACAATTTACGAAAAGTAAAATTAGAACCGCACTATTATAGCTAAAAAAATGACAATGTTCTTATTTCTACATTATTATCTATCTTTATTGAATAACAAATATCAATAGAATTATAATATTTTATCCGCGGTCCGAGATAATTTTTTCCTTCAAATATGGCCCCTGTAAGCCAAAAGGTTGGAGAGCCCCGCTTTAAGCAAGAGTTGAAAGTTGAATAGGTAAATATATACCTAAGTCTGGTTTTAAACTAGTGTTTTATGATTTCGTCATATTTTATTAAAGAATATTTTAGCTGAACGAAAAACTAGTTGAACGAAACAAGGCAGCGTGGGTAGTTTTAATTCCTATTGAATGAACAGAAAGCCCGGTGGCTTCGGCTGTCAACCGATAGACAAAACAACTCAACTTCTTAATGAATATATCAACAATTTAAATGTTATTTAAAAACTGCATAAATGTCAAAATCTCTACTAAATTTATTTATTTAGTTCTCTATTTATTAAACTGTAAACTATTTTTGCGGTTTGTCTCTCCGTTATGATAATTTTATATTTTTCTTCTTTTTCTCTCAAGTCATCGTAGAAAATAAAATGGACACAAGAATGGAAAAATATTAATAATAAAAGAGGAAACGTGAGACATGGGAAGTTCCAACTCCACATCAGCTGATAATTAAATTTAAATAATTTTTGTAAATTTTAATATAAAAATTGTTTTTGCCAAGAGTAATAGAGCTGTTTAATTTATAGGGTTCGAATTTAAGTTGTCTTAAAATCTGCTAGATAGCATCCACTTACGCGGAAAGTTATATTAGGGATAGTCACCCCTTCAGGGGTGAAAGGAGGTTCAGAAAAATAATTTCAATCGAGATTCATGCTTAGCGCATTGAACTTGTCCTAAAATCTGCTAGATATCACCCACGTAAGCGGAAAGTTAAATTAGGGATAGTCACCCCTTTACGAAGTGAATTGAATTTCAGAAAAATAAATTTAATTATCACCTGATGTGGAGTTGGAACTTCCCATGTCTCGTTTCCTCTTTTATTATTAATATTTTCCCATTCTTTTGTCCATTTTATTTTCTACGATGACTTGAGAGAAAAAGAAGAAAAATATAAAATTATTGTAACGGAGAGACAAACCGCAAAAATAGTATACAGTTTAATAAATAGAGAAATAAATAAATAAGTTAGTAGAGATTTTGACATTTATGCAGTTTTTAATAACATTTAAATTGTTGATATATTCATTAAGAAGTTGAGTTGTTTTGTCTATCGGTTGACAGCCAGAAGCCACCGGGCTTTCTGTTCATTCAATAGGAATTAAAACTACCCACGCTGCCTTGTTTCGTTCAACTAGTTATTCGTTCAGCTAAAATATTCTTTAATAAAATATGACGAAATCATAAAACACTAGTTTAAAACCAGACTTAGCTATATATTTACCTATTCAACTTTCAACTATTGCTTAAAGCGGGGCTCTCCAAACTTTTGGCTTACACGGACCATATTTGAAGAAAAAAAAAATGTTTCGGGACGCGGATAAAATATTATAATTCTATTGATATTTGTTATTCATAAAAGGTAGTTAATAATATGGAAATAAAAACTTTATTATTTTTTTTTAGCTCATAGTGAGCTTCTAATTTTATTTTTCGTAAATTTTATTTTTGAAAATAGCTTCTCGTATATGTAAATACATATCTACATACTTACAAAAAGTGATATTATGTATTAGTATTTGTTTATATTTTTTCCTGGCTAGATAATTAGGTAATATAAAATTATAATAAAGAGACAATATCAAATTGTTTTTCCCGAAGATTCAATCAGAAAGTTTCAAAGCAGAAAATTTATTTCTAATGAAAATGGAGTCGAAAATAGACCAAAATGGTGATTATTTTTTTCGGAAATCTTGAAATCTAGTACCAAATGCAAAATTTAAAATTAGCACTTTTGTTTTTAGAAAACTTCACAGTAGATTTTCAAATTTCTTATTTTAGAGGAAAAAATTATCAGGCCAATTTGTTGTATGTTTTCCAGTATCTACATATAAATCTTAATGTTTTAAGAAATTTTATGACTTTATAATGAGCCACGATTTAAATCGAATGGGATTAAAGAAGGATATGAGGTATGATAATTTATTTTTTAAAAGGGTCACTGATATAATAATCCCTGACTATCCATTATCTCACAAAGAGAAACAAAGAGGTTGTCCTCTGCTTGATGCAAATAAACATACACACATATATATCGAGATGATATATCTGTATATATATTATTTATAGTCAAACAAATAAATAATATATATATATACAGATATATCATCTCGATATATATGTGTGTATGTTTATTTGCATCAAGCAGAGGACAACCTCTTTGTTTCTCTTTGTGAATCAACAACTCTGCTACTCTCGGCAAAATAAAAACTTTTCAATTATCCATTATCTATTGACATGGAAAGGTCTAAAAGATAAGTCCTGACAAGTCTTATTCCAGGAGTGAAATTATCAATTAATTTTGTGATTGTTTTAGAAAGCCCTAATTCCTTGTTTCCCTTGTACTAGAACAGCCCTGGCCAACCTAAATCGCACCACGGGCCGCATTGACGACCTAAAAATTTCCAAGGGCCGCACACAAATAAGAATAATTTTAATTTTTTTTTTAATATTTTTTTCGAGATCTGGCTTTACAACGGATTTCGTATTTAGTGATTTTTATTGTAAGTGAATGCAAAGGTACACTGAAAGTGTTCAATCAGTGTAAATTGAAAAAAACAATACTACAACCAGATACGAAAAGAAAACATGCATTGAATGACCCAACAACAAAATGTACGTATTTGTATGGTAATAACCATAATTAAAAATAGTTTTAACTATCAAAATTATTATTTTTTTTTTATTTTTATTTTAGTGATATTCAAAAACATAAGGTTTTAATTACAATTGTGGTGTTTTTTGAGGCTTGAAATCTTGGAAACAGATGAAATGTCTTCGTTAGGAAAAAGAAATAAAATTTCCTTATATTCTAACAATTTATTTTCATGAAAACCATCATCTGATGGTGTGAGAATTTCCGCCGAAACGTCTCAAAAGTTTTTCATGAAAATAAATTGTTAGAATATAAGGAAATTTTATTTCTTCTTCCTAACGAAGACATTCCATCTGTTTCCAAGGTTTTCAAGAGCCTCAAAAACACCGCAATTGTAATTTAAAACATTATAATACCCTATCTAATAAGGTTAAAATATTTAACGCCTAAAGATGCAACCAACAATTCAGAACTTTCGAATGAATGCATAACCTAGAACTCACAGGTGAATATTTATCTTTCTAATCTCCTTTATAAATGTTTATGTACATTTTATAATCATTTAAATGTAAAGAATAAAAACTATACATTGAGCTAAGGAATGCTTGGTGGGGTTTAACGAACGACGTTTTTAATAAAAAAAAATCAATATAAATCGAGCTGTTCGTCAATCGACTATCAAGGATTAAAGAAATGTCTGCATTTATACAAAAATGATCTGTCAAAGTCCTTTGCAAATGTTCAAAATACCATTTTCCAAAGTATCATCGAAGTTAAGAAACATTTAACGCGGTTTGTTCTGCGTTGGTAAACAAGAGTGAGCGAAGGATTTCCATTTTCCAGAAGTTGATTCCATTATTCCCAGTCTAGTCTATTTGAAGATTTCGCTCTATTTGTCCCCATTTCTTGAAATTAATACTTGCTTTAATCAACAAGTCTTAACATCTATGGGAGCGGCTCTCAAGCCTTTTTTCATTGTAGCACTCGAACAATATCTGATCAATTCACGTACCACTTTGCAGATATTTTATATTTTTGAAATAAACATACTTTTTTTATTCTATTAACTTTTTTGCGAACATATTAAATACTAAATAATTTTTAAATTGATATTCATTTCAATTATCAGCTTGAAATATTGTAGATATTTTATATCGTTTAAATAACATACTTTTTTACTCTGTTTGAAGACTGGCCTGATATGTTTGTTAAAAAGGAATATTGATAAAATGACAAATATTCAAGGAAATTAATTTATTTGAACCCTGAGGAAGTCAACAAATTTGACGAAACGTCGACAAAAATTAAAAATTATTTGCATAAGCTATTGTCCTTATTTCCCTGCAGCAACTTTATTAATTTAATCGATGGACATAAATAATCAAAATAATACTTTTTTACTTTCACATTTATATTCTATAGAATATAATGGGGAAGTATTGCGATGGCCTGTCTGTTTTATTTTTTTATTCTATTAACTTTTTTTGTGAACATATTAAATACTAAATAATTTCTAAATTGATATAATTTAGAGTATTACCTTGAAATATTGTAGATATTTTATATTGTTTAAATAAACATACTTTTTTTTACATTTATATTCTATAGAATACAATTGGGAAGTATTGCGATGGCCTGTCTGGTTTTTTAATCTATTAACTTTTTTTGCGAACATATTAAATATTAAATAATTTTTAAATGGATATAATTTCGAGTATCACCTTGAAATATTGTAGATATTTTATATTGTTTAAATAAATACAGATATTTGTTGTTTTTTGAGATAATAATTGTTTTGTCAAAATGTCTATTAGTCTGTTAGATAGTTAGTTAGTCTGTGCGTTACCAAATTTTTGTGGACGAGCTAGCTCAAAAACTAGTGTGAATATCAAAACTAAATTTCACACGTAGTTTTGGTCCATTGAGATTAAGAGCTTATTAGATTTTGTGGCATATCGACCCAAAATTAAAGGGGGTGGAGCGGGGGTTAAAAATTAAAAATCTAGCTGGTTTGAGCAAACTCAACCAAATTTTGTATACATAATCAGTGGATTCGCAGAAGTCTAAAAATGCAAAAACTAACCGCCCAAAATGGGGATGGTCAAAAAATGAAAATCTTGGCCATTTTACCAAACTCAACCAAATTTTGTATATATAATCAGTGTGCCCCTAGGAGTTTAAAAATGCAAAAACTAACCCCTACTCCCTACATGATTATAAATCATTTTATAAAATATTAAATATAAGTGAGGGGCCAGGTTGTATGGTAAAGTCATGGATGGCCACATCAGAACACGTCAGCTTAATTTTTTTTATTCTATTATCTTTTTTTTGGAAACATATTAATTACTAAATAATTTTTAAATTGTTATACTTCGAGTACCACCTTAAAATATTCTAAGTATCAACGGTGGTACGCGTACCATAGATTGGGAATCGCTTCTTTAGCATTCTAAGTAGATACTTTTATTTATTTATTTATTTATTTATTTCAACGGCTAATGCCTGATACGATCATTTCGTAATATTTCATCGCTATTACTGTTTTGCAAGTGTCTGCTCTTGTTTCTTCTGCGTTGGTCTTAAATACAGATCTTAGAGATTATAATTCATTAACAAAAAAACAACTCATCTGGTTAGAGAGAGTTTTTTTTTTTTTTCATTTTAAAAAACAGATTTCTCTTCTATTGTCTGTTTCAAAAAAGAATACATTAAAAGGGTGCAGATTAAAAACTGAATTGAAGAGTAGAATAGTTTCAAATTGGCTACAAAAAAAACTCCAGCCAAGATAACATGAAATTCATTTTAAACAGCCTTCATAAATAAAAAAAAAAAAAATCCCCAAAAAACAAAAAAAAAACTTTGATTAATGTTTGTGGTCGAAAGAATAGAAGAGACAAAGGGCTCTCTTGTGTTTCTCTCTCATCAGCTGTCTTAACGGGCTGTTTCATTCAGGGCTGACAGCCATTTTCGATTTAATGACATTTAGTCATAAATTGACTTCAAATATCCTGATCGAAATCGACAATGTGTATCTACTATTAACGGTTTTTGATCTACAAACAAACCCATTGGAAACGATTAACATGGCCCAGAGAATGCACTATATTGACCCTCCCCATCGAAATTCACATGTTCAAATAGAGGAAAACCAAAACAAAAGCGGATTATTTACCTACCTCGTGACCATAAATCATATCCTTCTCTCTCGGTTTGGATTTATTTCCCCAGATGCTGTTGGGTAGAGTGAAGGCACTCTAACTCCAAGTCACCCCAAGAGAAAATTTATCATAATTTGTTTAAGCGGATTCCCCAGGATGGGGGAATATTGATTTTGTCAAATGTATCCAGTTTTATGATATAAAAAAATGTGATATGCCTAAATAAATAAATACTTTTAGATTTCGATTAAATTTTTACGAATGAAAGAGTATTCAATAATTCAAAATTACATGTTTTGGAATAAAATTAATTATATCAGTGAAATTCCATTGTTTTATAATCTGATTTGACCACAGAGCATGATCGATTATAAATTTCAGAGGATTGAAATTTTTTAATAATTTCATTAGTAATTATTATAAATGTATTTAATAATAGTCAGTTGCAGATTAAATGGGTGTTATAAAAATGATTGATACCTTTAAAGAGAAAAAAAGTATTTACCAAGATATGAAAAAATGTTGTCAAATTATTCGAATTTTAGTATAATTAGATAGACAAATACTGATGCCCAAGTATAATAAACATTGAGCCAAGGGAAAGAATTGTAAAAAAGAAAATTTTTTTATTATTTATTTTTATTTTTATATAATATTGTCATTTTAAATTCGAATTTTTGTTATTCTTAATGTTTATTAATTATTTTTTTGAGAAATCTTCTTAATTGAGAGATGTTTGTGAGGGGTCAGTGATCGTAATTAGATCAATGTCCTCATAATGTTATTATTATATTGAATTGAAATGAAAATTTGCTGTATTTGTACTTGAGACGTTGCGCATATCGAGTGAGAGCACACCAAGATTTATGTACCATTTTATAATTCATATAATTTTGTATATTATGATAAAATCCATAACAACTCTGCCTGCGGACAATTTATTTATAAAATTAATTGTGTCGCTAATACTGTAAGATATAATTTTGTAATTAACAACTTGGGATTTTTTGTGAATTTTGTGTATTTTTACATGTGTGCTCTATCTCTTTTTTCAGCTCTTAAGAACTGATGATGGCATTATTTAATTAAAGCCAAAACGTTTTCCAAAATTGGGAGTTTTTATTCAGCAGAGGCAACCCATTGGCTGAATCTCTCTCCATTACTTAATTATAATTAGATAGATAATGATTGAAATTTGTTAAATGTCTTATTTATTTTTAAGTAATTCAGTACTCAGGTACATAAAATTTTAATGTTGAAAAATACTTTTCTTGTTATATATCCTGGGATTTATAATGAATAAAGGATGGGTCTGCGAATCTTGGCCATAATGTCTTAATATTTAGGAAATTACACTTCTGGATAGTCTTATAAATTAATGAGATACTATCGAAAGTTTCTTTTCGCCGAGAGTAGCAGAATTTTTATAAAGTGAAGGAGACAATAAAAGAATGTGTCTTCTGATGGAATTATAAATTTTTAATTTATTTATAACGAGACTATAGTTTCGTTATAAATAAATTACAAATTCTAGCTCCAACAGAGACACACTCTCTTTTGTCTCCTTCAAGATATACTATCGCTTTATGTAGGTATCTCTGCCCACTGAGTGATATGATGAAAAGAGCGATAAATTTAATTTTTAATTTTAATTATTTTTGGTTAACTAGGATAACTGGAGCAACCTACTATATTTTGGTGCAGATATATAAGAAGTATTTCTATATCAAAATGGTCTTCACTTCAGCTGCTTATATAAATACTGGTGCACTAATTGATACGATATACCCATGTATCACGTGGCTAAAAGTGTGTCGGTTTGTGTGACAATTTTACGTGTAACATTGATGTAAGGATTTTGAAAAATAAAATGGAAACAAATATTGCAAATAGATATTATAAAGACAGTACTTTTTTCTTTTAATGCGATCGATGAAAAATGAACTCACCAATAGGACTTGGCAGATGATAAGATGAGAATGTTTAAGGAAGAGGGTGGAAATGTCATTGAATGCTTGAGGGTATTGACAGACTGAAGATTTAAATCTCGTAAAAGAGGGAGTCATAGAGTGAGAGAAAGAGAAAGAGTTCCGAACCCTAGAAGGCATGATGATAAGCATATATAGTGAATGAACTAGTACAGGGGTCGGCAACCTACGGCTCGCGAGCCACATGCGGCTATTTCGATGTGAAGATGCGGCTTTATTTTAAATCAAAAATCAAATTTATATATATCTAATCCTAATCAAATACCATAATATTGAATTAAATATGTTAGTGGCTCTTTAAAAACTGGGAAATTTTGTAAATTGTAACTTTTGGCTTTTCCGTCTCAAAAGGTTGCCGACCCCTGACCTAGTAGCATCTAAAAGTAGAGAAAGGTACTAGAATCAAATCCGTTATAAGCTACGTTACAGTCCTTAAACGGAATTCGTTATATAAAACCCCTCATTTTAATCTAGTGCCCTGAATTAAAAGGTGACCAAACGTAATCTTTTAGGGAGTTTTTGTACTTCTTTTTCGTGAACCGTACTCCTTTTAAAACCTGTACTACTTTTGTAGTCCATAAGATTTATTATTCACAAGGGTTTTTTAAAGAGGACTCTTTGTGAAACACCACTATAACCCGTTTAAAAACTTCTGTGTTTAATATGTTTCACTATAAATCAACACACCGCTTCCCTAAATATTATAGATTTATTATTATTATTATTATTTATTTATTTTTTTAAGTTTGTCTCTACTCCGGGTCAGATTTTAACCGGATGCCTCGATCCGGATTCGAACCCAGGTCCACTTGGATTAGCAAGCTGGCACATTAACTCCTGGCCTAACCCGACCCCCCTAAAATATTAGAATTACTCATATTACTATTGTATCTATTTTTATATATTTTTTTAATATACATTAAGTTGATTTTAGAAGACTCAAATTTTTCCAGCCCCAATCCACCATATTATCAATAAAAAATCAAGATATAATAATTGTTGAGTAACATTTAGGGAAACGGTGTTGGTTTATAGTGAAACATATTAAGAAGCACGTGAGTTTTTTTAACGGGTTATAGTGGTGTTTCACAAAAGAGGTGAAGCTACCACTATAACCTAAAAAAACGTCAATTTGGCTCTCGGCTCAGAAATAATGGATAGTTTTAGGTGGCAATCTCGGACGGCTTTGTGCCAAAAATAATTGGTCAACTTACCGTAATGTCAAATAAGTTCGAAAAATATTTCCCGAACTAGTTTAGTAGTTCTGAGAAGGCGCAGTTGTAAATGTCTTCTTTTTTAAATATCCAATAAGAGACAAGAGTTTATTTTCTGCGAACGTAACTAACATGTCACTAACTAAAATCCGTAATCTTTACACACTACCGAGATAATTCTATAAATGGATTTCTTTATAATTTGGTAAATGTGTAAATGTTCTCAAAACATTGGCAAATTGAAGTTTTCTTTTTAACAGAATTTGAGCTTGAATAGTTACATATAAAGGCTTTACAATTTGTGTTTTTATCTCACTTTTTTTTTTTTTGCTTTTTTCTAACCTTTGCGCAAGGGCTATTTTTTACTTTTTTTCCCTGGACAGCTACACCCGATGGCCTTCTATTTATCTCGCTGACAGATTGTTTGTGTGCATAAACACAAGGGAATCTACATATACGAACAGACAGACCCAGATGTTTACGAAGATGTATAACCAGTCAGCCATCATAGATCAAAGGTTCCCGAATATTGATGTCCTGGATTCCCTAAATGGCGATTACTCATTTCCCTAAAGAGAGGACTAATTTCAAAACCGGACCACAGATATTTCAATTAATTAAAATGCAATTCACAATAGGATATCAGGAAGAGGAACAGTTAAATACTAATTTAGTTTGGTAAATTAACGCCATTCACAGTGAAATAACAAAAGTTAAGTTTTTAAAAAGTTTGGCTTAGAACATAGGTTTCTAAACTTATTTGCCCTAATGACTCCCTTTCAGATAAAAAATTGCTCATCCCTCCCCCCCCTTAAAATCTATCTTCTTCATTAAAATAAAGAAAGATGCAGTAACAATTTGGTGTTATTTAATTTTTTTATATTTCTATGTACCTAGGTTTTTAAGCAGTGTTAGGTACTTAAGCTTTTACCAGTTACAGAAAATGTTTGAATGCAAAAAATTTTAAATAAACTTATTATATGCCATTTTAGTAAATTTAATACCATATTTGAGATATTTTCAAAAATGTCTATCTTTATTTTCAAGATTGCCTAACAATTCATTATTGGTAACTGGAAATTGCAGATACGCCAACTGGTGGTGAAAGCTTGAACTCTCTCAATTGGGTCTTCTGACAGCTGATTGATCAGTGTTTAAATGACATATAAACAAAAACCAAACCTATTTATTAAATAATATTCTTTGATTATGCATATGACATTTGTGACAGCGACCCAATTGCGTTAGTTTCAATTTCTACCACATGGCGGCAACACCGTACTTACCATTTACCAATTATGTTGTAAAATTTGATTTAGGTCGAATTAATTAATATTGTATTTCTTTTCCGAGTCATGACATAGCTTTTTATAAACACATATAAATATTATTTTTTAAGTACATATATGTATTATTAACCGACTTCAAAAAGAGGAAGTTCTCTATTCGACAATTTTTTTGTGTGTCTATGTTGCCTCATATCTCCGCCAATTGTGAACCGATTTTGATGGGTTTTGCATTGGGTTCAGTCTAGATTCTGATTGGTTTTCGTTGGTATTAATTTTTTGTTAGGTTTTCGATTTCGATGATTCTTTTTTATTGGAAAAGGGGTATCTTAGGGATGGTGCCATATTAATTTGGTCAAGTTCTGATGATATGATCAACGGCGAAATAACGTAAATCTCCAATTCTTATGAGCAAATAATCGAGATTATGATAAATAAAATCTTTTATAAAAAAAATCTTATAACATTCATTTAAAACCCTCAAACATTTTGAGAGAATTTCTATATTTATGAATTGAATTTTATTATCATTATCTGATTCATTCGCCTGACGCTTTCTCTTACGAGATGCATGCAAGGTATTATATTAAGTCACTATTAATAACATCACTAAAAAAGAAAAAAAATAAAAATAATTTTTTATTAAAAAAATAAAAAACCGACTTCAAAAAACTTAAAGGCAACAAATAAAATAATAATAACTCAAAAATAAAATAAAATCCACTCAAAGGTATAAAATAATTATCTTATTTAGTTACAACTAAACGACGAAATATTAACATGAAATTACCTTTTGAAGTCGGTGCCAAACATATAGATTTTACGAATCACACCTTACGGATCTTAGTACGTTCGGCGGGTACGCTCCCTTTATAGGTATAGCTTGTTTGGCACCGACTTCAAAAAAATAATTTCATGTTAATATTTCGTCGTTTAGTTGCTAACTAAATAAGATAATTATTTTATACCTTTTTAGTGGATTTTATTTTATTTTTAAGTTATTATTATTTTATTTGTTGCATTTTAAGTTTTTTGAAGTCCGGTTTTATTTTTCTTTTTTTATAAAAATTATTTTTTAATAGTTTCTAATTTCCTTCTTTTTATTTATTCCAGATATGTCATTGTCTAGTAATTTCGATTTTTATTCTTTTACCTCTCTTCTTATATTCTAATCAAAAGTATAAATTGAATTAAAAACAGGTCAATTTTCAATTTACATGCAAGATTCAGTATATTTTTTTGGCCTACTTTTTGTTTTTTCGTTTTACGGATATGCATTCTTTGATAAAAAATGATTCGGGGATGCGAGTAATGAATTTCAAATGAATTGTCTCTTCTTCCCTGGCTTCTACTTAATTCTCTTCTTGATTGTTTCGGATCCTCTTTCCGGGCTTAATTCAAAAAATGAACTCAGATTAAAACGAATTGATTATTAAATTAAATAACACACACGATAGAGAGAAAAAAAAGATCAAGCCTAGACGACAAGAAATTCCACCTTGACCATTATTTATTGATTAATATTTATATAATCTTTTAAAGTCATTTTCCTTTTTATAAATATTTTGTTAAGCTATTTTGGATAATGAATCATTGGAAATATCGAATTTCTCAAGTAATTTTCAAGTACTTTTATCTTTATTAAAAATGTTTCACTTTGCACCAACACTTCAGCCCCCGGTCCATTAATTATTATTTTTATAGTCACTTTAGTAGATATAAGTGAAGTAATTGGTATCTCTATCTGGGAACTGGATTTTCGAATTTTCTCTTTTAAATATTATAAGTAAGTTCTTCACCATAGTGTTTGAATACTAAATGGGAGTATATCAATCCATAACTAGAGTGTGAGTTTCATCAAAAATACGGGTTTGTTTCCCCAAGGGAATTTCTTAATCTATCTGGTTTGTTGAAATTTAAAGTTTAATTGGTTCAAGGAATTTTATTTACTGGCGATATTCTAGTATATATATTATCTGTATTTGCGGTCTAAATGTGATAGAAATCTTATGAGCTATGAGTAAAGTTAGTCTAAGTTTGTTTGATAGGCTTAGACATTTCAAAGTTATGAGCTAAGTTCTGGAAAGAAATATTTCGAAATTAGGTCTTTCAAATATAAAAAATCATTCTTTTTAAATTACCTGCATAAAAGTTGTCCTCCCCCAGAGCTTCTGCAAGTGGCTTTATAGCTTTCTCTAAGAACGGTTTTATTCACGTCGAGGTTGACAGAATATCACCCTTCGTCATGTCAATACAATATGCAATCGTTTAAAAAAAATAAAACTGACTTCAAAAAAACTAAATGCAACAAATAAAATAATAAGAACTCAAAAATCAAATAAAATGCACTAAAAGGTATAAAATAATTATCTAATTTAGTTACAACTAAACGACGAAATATTAACATGAAATCACTTTTTGAAGTCGGTGCCAAAAATATACATTTATGAATCGAACTCGACCGAACTTACTTAGTACGTTTGTCGGGTACCCTCGCTTATAAAATGTTTGTTTAGCACCGACTTCAAAAAGTGATTTCATATTAATATTTCGTCGTTTAGTTATAACTAAATTAGATAATTATTTTATACCTTTTAGTGCATTTTATTTTATTTTTGAGTTCTTATTATTTTTATTTGTTGCATTTACTTTTTTTGAAGTCGGTTTTATTTTTTTTATAAAAATTATTATTATTTTCTTTTTTTAGTGATGTTATTAATTAGTAGACTTAATATAATACCCTTGTTCTTGCATCGTCAAGAGAAAGCGTAATACAATGAACTCAGTAGAAAAGATAATAACAAATTCGTTCATAAATAGAGAAATTATCCTCGAAACGTTAACGGTTTTTTTTTTTAAATGAATGTTTTAAGATTTTTTTATAAAAGATTTTATTTATTATAATTTCGATTGTTTGCTTCATACGTTCGGAGATTTACGTTATTTCATCATTGATCATATCATCAGAACTTAACCAATTAATATAGGGCCACCCATAAGGTAACCGCTTTCCAATAAAAAAAGAATCATCAAAAATCAGGTTCACGTGGGCAAAAAAGCTACTCGCTGAACACCATAAAAATAAATAAAATAAATAAATAGTTAGGTATCTTGACTATCTTGGAGCAAACGCAAAAAGAATCATTAAACTCGGTTCATAAACAAAGAAGTTAGGCTCGAACAAACATAATAAAAAAGGTCCAATACCAATGAAATTCATATTTTTACCAATGGGAAACTAGACTGAACCCAAATGCGAAAAAATCATCAAAATCGGTTAACAATTGGGGAAGATATCTATAACATTGCACACAGCAAAAAATCAGTCAAATTGAGGAACCTCCTCCTTTTTTGAATTTGGTTAATAACTCAGATTTAATAGTGTATGTCGTATTGATTTCTCTAGAAATTTTAAGTATGCTACTTATTTTCACCAGAAATTTCAGCTTTTTATATTCAATTAACTTTTAATTAATTTTTAATGTTAGTTTGTTTGTTAAAACCGGGAAAGTAAACATTGATGGCAAATGTCAACTATACACCATAGAGTATTTTTGTTATCTTTTGAACATAAATTCATTAGAAATATCTATATCTGTTTTTTATTTTTTGAAAGAAGGAATTAAATTTAAATTCCCCCAACTAGCAGACGGAAGGACTCTTTCAAACACCGCGAAAAAAAAACCTAGCCCCATATATGTAATTTCAATTTCTCGTTTTTATTTTCTTTCATCTCTCGTTCAATAAATTATTCTATTTATTATATTTATATAAAGAAAAAAAGTGTTATTTTTTCTTTCTGATTACGTCACAAACGCTTTTGATGGATCTTGTAATTTGAGGGATCTTTAGTGCATAGAGAGTGGGAGTCGGCCTCTCTTAGAATAAATTTACATAAAGGTTAAATTGTAACGGAAGTTTGTTGAATTTATTGCTTAGCTACTGTAAATATAATGCAATACTAAAATATTTTCAATGTTCTATCTTTAGTAATTGGAGGTTCGGGGTCATGGTGGGGTTAGATAGGGGATTTAACATATTTCAGGCAGCTATCCATGCATCTCATCTTTTAGGTAAATTAAATAGATCTGGGAGCATTGAATATACCTTTCTGATTAATTTCAGTAAACTCTATTTCCCGCAGTTTCCTCCAGTAAGGGGTGGAGCATGTGTTATGTATGCAACAGCAGTTCGCTTGTATAACTTCGGCAGTTAATTTACCATAGTGTGCCATTAATTTAAATAAAGTGATTCTTTTTGTTTCTTCAATAGTTTTGATTCATTACCAAGAACATATTTATGCGGATATACTGTAGTGAATATTGTACTCACTTAAAAACAAATTTTATATATTACCACGAAGAAAAAGTAGTATAATAATATACTGGCGTAGCGATGGTTCATACCTTCGTTGATTAAAATAGATGTGTGGCACTCGGGGACTGCCGCGGTAAAGCTATTGCATAGCATTTTTTATCAACTTATGCAATTATAATATTTATGCAATATTTTTTCACAAACAGCTGCTTACGTATTCGTCCGATTTCGGAACAGCTCGTCTCGATCCGTGCGAGCTTCGTACAGTCTACACGCATACGTCTAGTCGCACGCACACAAACACCGTGTCGAAGTCTGCCGAACTGAAACGACGTTAGACGATGCACGGCTTTCAACGCCGCACCGCTGTGCCGGTCGGAGTGGGGGGTGTTAGGTTTATTTTCGTTACGGAATTTCTTGATTCGGTCGCCGCGCTCAAAGCCCGCGATAAAAGCTATGCAATAGCTTAATAATTATTTTTGTTTAATCCTATTTATTTGAATAGCATAATGCATGGGAAATACAAATAATAATAATAATCCCACGGTGTTGTCTCATGTCCGTCTGAAAAAAATTTAAAATAAATGTTAATAAAAAAAATAAATATTCTATATTCCGCGTTTTTTACTTTAAAATGCAATTTAAAATATATTTTTTTCTTTTAAAGATGTACCGGCTGTCCACTGTTCGTCTCCAGAAAATTATTTATTATTCATTTATATTATTTACTATTATAGTTTAATTGTATTTTATAATTTAAATGTATTGTAAAAAAATAAGATAATTAATAAATTATAATTTTGTAAAGAAACCTCCCCCCTTTAATTTCAAAATCCCCTCTCCATAATGAGATCCTTTGAAAGCCCCTCCACCACCTCTTAAATCCGTCGGTTGGCTATCAGGTCGAGTCGCTCGAGTTCCTGTGAATATGGTGGGTGGGCGGCGGGGGAGTGGATGATCTCCGCATAGTCTCTAGTCTCCTCTGCCAGATCGGGCGACTCCTATGTAGCTTTCGGCTGGCCGCTTGGGAGGAGATTGTTAAAGGTCTATTTTCGTTACGGAATTTCTCGATTCGGTCGCCGCGCTCAAAGCCCGCGATAAAAGCTATGCAATAGCTCAAAAATTTAATGGAATTTTTTCATAGTTTTCATAGTCAAACGCCGACAGGTACAAAAATCATCTAAAATCTCTACCGAAATTTTTTTGACTACGAATGATTTGAGATAAAAAGTTGGAACTTGCGCACATAAGCATATCAACTTAAGGAGGGTTCGGGACTGTTTATCATTTTTATAATAAAATTCTTAAATTTTAGGATCAGAATCATTGATCTATTCAATATTTGTAGTTGATCGTCTGTCCCATTATCGAGAAATAAATTATTGAAAATTGTCCTTTTAACATCGAAGTAAATGGACCGAGCTTATAAAAGGGCTATACCTTCTATACAAATTATACCATTTTCAACAATCTTATACAGATCAATAATTCAATTTTTATGAATTGAATGATACATTTTTCAATAGATTTGATTATCTAGTTAATTAGTATTCATAAATGTAAAAATTAAAAGTTACTTGCAGCCAACAGAATATAACAAAAGCTCTATTGTAGAATTCCAACTCTATTTCTTGAAATCGTTTTTGTGTTAAATAAATGTTTTTAAAATGAGAAAAAATTTATCTCAATATTCGTTTTATTAACACACAAAACAAAGATTTTTATTCGAAATTAACTTCGTTATTAACAATTTATTTATAAAAAAATTTAGTAGGCAGACGTTGTCACTCTGCAGAAATACAAAGGATTTTTTCGAAGATCAACTAGATAGATAAGCTGTCCCGAACTCCCTTAAGTGGCAATTCCAGTTGATTATGTAGTTGTTATAATAACTCAATTGTTTTCTACTTGTATCCATTTTTTCAAGCTTGAAAGCCTCAAATTTGTTTTTTGTTTTGAAATTACAAACAATTTGGCACCAGTTAGAATGATGTTTCGTTTTAAAGTTTTTATCGTCGGTATCGTAATGCAAACAGGAAGAAAAAATGATGGTTGAAATTTTTTTTACTACTGTCTGTTAGTGTTGGTTTCTTGTTCCCGTCAGAAATATCGTGGAGGGATAGTTCTGCTGCCATATAGTTTATTTTTTCAAAACGAAGAGTTAGAAAAGAACTTTTAGTTTAAAAATGCTTAAAATCAAGGTGAGATTATGGGGAAGTCTTGTAAGGTTAAGCTAATTAGCTGATATTTGAAAACAAGCTTATTAGTATTGAAATCCTTCTACTTTAAAACGATGACAACGGTCCTGTTTGGTTTATCTGGTTTGTTTGTAACGTATGTTTATTTCCGGCTATAGAGATTCTTACATGGGTCGGAATGCTGGAGGTGGCAAGTTCGTGAACCAGTTCATGTTACTGGAAATAATGTCTCTGGTTTCGATGAAATTACAAATTCTCAGCAGCAACTTGTTGAGTATGGTGTCTATATTGGTGTTTATAAGCTTAAATTCAATGCCAATTTTCAATTTTAAAGTTCATACTATTCGCCGACAAGAATTGTAAAATCTACATGGGTGTAGTTAGGGGGGAGAATCAAGTTGGACACTGCCCCATCTTCAAAACTCATTGGCCCTCCCTAGAAAAATCGAAACTCAATTATAACGAGACATCACCTATGAATTTCTCATTAAATTATTTCGTTACTTCCAAAATTTGCATTCTACTAAAAAAGTTAGTTGATCTCTAATCGGATTACCGAAATTGAAACCTTGAGGCGGCTAATCAGCTGTCTGGCTGTACCCTCTAGGAAAACTCACTAACTAGGCCATTGAAAACCTGCAAAATTTGCATACTAACTTTTAAAAAAGATCTGACTTTGTCTTCTTATTTATCTTTTTTAATTGATTCGAGAAAAAAGCATAAAGTGTAATATCATGTTGATGTTTCATTTGTAATCTCGGCCTATGTTCCGAATGATCCCACGAAGTTTGAGGTTTACAAAATGAAAAGTGTACATCTACAAATTTATATAGATTATCGATTAAAGTGTTGAGTTGTTTCGCGATAATACTAGCAAAGTTAATGCTAGAGTATTTAGAACAGCCAATAATGATTCATAATTCATAAGCCCAAAAGTTTTTGCTGTTTATGTACGACTACTAGCCAATCCCGTGCTCGTTTGACAAATCTGCGAACACTGTCCGAGCTTATATATATTTTATCATAGAAATTTCGATACCGTACATTATAAGAGGAAATTTATAAAACAAAAAGTTTTTAATAAGCGATTGAAAGATGTTGCGACAATGACTGAAGCGAAAAACGTCAAAAAATTTCTAAAGTTAACCCACTATTTAGTGTAAATTTTAATCTCAACAAAAACACTTGTGTAAAAAAAGGCCAAGTTCGATTAATAAAATCCGTTTGCCAAAAAAGTAGTGAGATCTAATGTGCTGCCAAGTTCAACATCATCAATTTATTAAATGAGTCGAGAATATATTAGTAACTTCAATTAAAACGCATGTTTTTCATTTCACATGTCCCTCTATATTTTTTATTGATTTCACATTTTTAGTTGAAATTATTTTCCTAAAACTTGGCTTTTACGCATTAAATTATTATTATTATTGTTTGATAGGGCCTCCACCACTCCCCTCTTATTAAGATCCCATGATATGGTAACTAGTAATTCGTGACATACATAATAATGCGTAAAAGCCAAGTTTTATGAAAATAATTTCAACTAAAAATGTGAAATCAATAAAAAATATAGAGGGACATGTGAAATGAAAAACATGCGTTTTAATTGAAGTTACTAATATATTCTCGACTCATTTAATAAATTGATGATGTTGAACTTGGCAGCACATTAGATCTCACTACTTTTTTTGGCAAACGGATTTTATTAATCGAACTTGGCCTTTTTTTACACAAGTGTTTTTGTTGAGATTTCACTTCTTTTTGTAAGTTGGATTTATCCTATAAATTTAACCCCTTCATTTCGGGCCCTGAAGAAGGAAAAGTTTCGATTTTTCAATTTCGTCCTTTATTAATGTGTCAAGCTTTACCAGTATGCCAAATTTCAGCATTCTAGGTTCATTGAATTTTTAGTTTATGTTAATTAAGCCTATAACTTTCACCCCTTCATTTCGGGCCTTGAAGAAGGAAAAGTTTCGATTTTTCAATTTCCTCCTTTTTATTAATGTGTCAAGCTATACCAGTATGCCAAATTTCAGCATTCTAGGTTCATTGAATTTTTAGTATATGTTAATTAAGTCTATAACTTTCACCCCTTCATTTTAGGTCCTGAAGAAGGGAAAGTTTCGATTTTTGGATTTTTCCCATTAATTGTACCCCAAACTCTACCTGCCTGCCAAATTTCAGCATTCTAGGGTTAGCGGAAGTACTCTAGAATTTTGATGAGTGAGTCAGTCAGTCAGTGAGTGAGTGACGAAAAAGCCTATCTTTGGCTTCTTGTAACTTGGATGGTATAAACAGTAGAAATATGAAATTTTGTAATTTAGTTAAGCTTATGGACCAGTATTCTGGAAAAAAATTTCAGCCATGTAGAGGTTTCCATTACGAAGTTACAGAGGCGTCAAAATGGCCTGAGTTGTTTCCTGTAAAGGGTAGTCTGGCAGTGCACACATCCCCGCTCGAATCGAACTTGGCTGGGGCACTGCCGTGCCCCAGATTATACATTTTTCATTATTTATTCATTATTATCTCAGAAACTGTGTTGTAACTATGAATTGAAATTTTCTTAAAAAATGTATTAGTTATTGTTTAATGTTGGTTTAGTTTTTTATAACAATGCGAAGAAGAGTTTCTTAATTATAATTAAATATGTATGTAAACTTTTCGATATCCCGAATAGTGTAAAGTATAAGAGTGAAAAACTTTATCTTTGGAATTTAATATCTCCGGAAGTATATTGTTCATAAATTTGGTTTTGCCACCAATCGATGCAGAAGTATTTAAATAATAATCTAAATTTATTTATCTATCTAAATTTCAAAAAAAATCCTCAGAGAACCCATATGGTGAAAGAACTATCTTAAGGTCGGAAACTGGTTAATATCAATTTTTTTCTTGCCTTGAAATTTTATCGTGACCTTATACGTGTATTTTTTTTTATATAATAAGCTTTGATTGAACAAAGTAAAATTAATCATCCTCCATTCTCTCGGGGTTGTTTTTTAATAAAAAGAAAGAAAAAAAAACGTTCTTTTTGTTGTTGCTGTTGCCTTTTTATTTTGTTTTCATTATATAACATTGTTTTGTGAATCTAAATTCAATTTAATCAAATGTTTTTTTCTTTTTTTATACATGAAGCTACTTTCCTTGCCGGAAGACAAAAATGAATGAAAAGTTTGAGATGCAAGTTGTTCTAATTTTCTCCTTGAGTTTTTAATCCGGCCGGGGCAGCTTTTGTTTATTTTATTCACTTTAATCTTGAGCCGCATATTTACAACGGTGATATAGGGGAATGCGAGCTAATGCGGAACGCTCGTTTTTTATGCAATTTATAAATTGTCAACATGATATAAATATCTTTTTCACTACCTAAGACAATGGCTTTTTGTACCATTTGTTTTTTTCATTCATTAGTCTTAATGAGACGAAGTTTTTTTACTTTATTTTATTCCCTACTCGTTCTCTATGATGATTAATGAGGCTCAAGTAAAATTAATAACTCTAATAAATATTGGAGGGACTAGAGACACTCGATCTTTGTGGAAGAAACGTGCAACTTAATTTTTCACTAAATCTAGTAATCCTGAAACTTCATATTTAGTCTTCAATGCCCTTGTTTTATATGAAACCTGCTGGCGAGAGTTTCTATAAATGTCTCCTGACAATACCTGGATAAGCCCATGATGGCTCCTTATTATAAAATATTTATAGTTTTGGTAAAGTTTATTGATTCTCGATAAATGAAACAAAAGGTTGCATATTTCAAAGGGGCGATTTTCGAAAAAATGACCGAAAAGGGCGCGGATAGAAGCCCGTCTTTCCTCTTAGCTCACTGGTATCACAGAAAATTTCAGACCAGTTCTATACGAAGAAAAATCAATCTCGCTGATAAATTAGTGTCATATAAAACAAAAAAAAAAATAGATAATAGCGATTCAGGAATCCTATATGAAAAAACTATTTGTGGGATTCGCCAAGGGAATCCCCTCTCCTCTCACTGGAATTTGAAAATAACATTGGACAATAACATAGCTAATATTTTATTTATAAAATCAGTTAAGATAGTGGTAATTTTGCAGTATATGGCTAAATAAGACAGAAGGTTAAAAATTGAAGCTCTAGTTTTATTTTTGAAATAAAAAATATTAAACTTTTTTGTCCTGTACTTATACATCGTCATTATAAAGTTAATTAAATTTTAAAAATTCACAAGAAGTTGACATTTATTAGATTCCAAGATGGAATGGATTATTTTAAATTAAATCTGTCAGAAGGGTTGTTTTTACCCCCTTGGTGATTGAACTTGAGTGCTAAAATTAGCAATCTAGGCATGTTATTGGTCGCGCTGTAAAAGGTATCTGTACTGTAAGGTAATCCATTCTATCTCGGATCTAATAGATGCCAACTTCTTTTGAATTTCTGAAGAAATTTAAATCTATTTCTATAGGTTATTTCAACTTATTTGTTTAAAAATTCACTCTTATTCTACTTAACGAACTTTTTATACTAATATCCTTCTCAGCCCAGGATGAGAAAAATAAATGTTATTTTTTATTTTTGGACTAACAAAATAATAAAATAATAATTAATATTATATTTTTATAGTGACTTGGTTTTTAATGATTATTATTATTTATGTTAGAAAATGTAAATGAAAAATGTTTTATATCAGCAAAAAAATTATAATAATTTTATTGACCTAAATTCATATATTTCGAAGGCATATTATTATATCTAACAATTCTTGATCAGTTAAGTCACAAATTTCACCAATGAGGTTAGGTTTCAATAGAATAAGAGTTTTTTATTAATGAAAGTAAGCATTCACGAAAATTTTTTCAACAGTAAATTTTATAAAAGTTCAGAAAATTGTTGATAATAGAAGACTTAAAATTTCTAAGAAAATCAGGAAAGATTGTCATCTAATAAATTCGAGCTGGAATGGATCAATTTTTATTACAAGTTAGAAGGGTTTTAATCACTCCTAGTGAAAATAGCACGAAGGGCAGCTATTATACTTATGGATTGCTATTTTTGGTAGGTACTTTGATTCAATTTCTGATAAGAGTGAATACACTCCTTCTGTAATGTAAAACACATTACTGGACTAGGGATGGCAAATTATTTTAATATATCGATATATCGATATAGCTTATAGCGCTAAGGCATATATCGATATTCAATATATATCGCAAGGAGGTATTATCGATACTTATATACCTATATATTTCCGAAATATATCGATATAAAAAAATAATCGATATATCGTTGCCATCCCTATACTGGACTAATATATGATACTTAGTTCTGAAATAAGAGACGAAATAAAAATAAATCAAATAAATGTTTTATCGATACTTCAAATTAATGACGTTTACATTGATTAATTTAAACAAATATATTGTCAATGTTATTTCCTTAATAACTTGTTCTAACTATGACATTTCAATTAAAATATAAAATAACGAGAGTATAGCTTTAAAACAAAAGCGGTGAGCCAGTGTTCCTCAGTTTACAATCTAGCTTTCATTGAATATGATTCAATTGTCTAACGATGAGTTTATCGCTATTAATTTTGAATGAATTGATTTCATTATCTAAGGAACAATGGATGTGAACACTAATCGATGGTGCTTTTGTATTTATGTACACATCAAATGAGTGTTAAATTAAGCAGTTTATATAATTATCTAGGAATCTTTATAGATTGTTGAGATACAAGTGTTAAAGTTATATCCATGGCCCGTCAACGCATTCGCACATATTAATTATAGATCTATATTATTCACCAACATCCGAAAAAACCAGTAATGTAATATAAAAAAGATAAGAGTAAATAAATATTTTATTTAATATGGATTTACTATGAGTTAAGGATACTGGGTCACTTATTTCACATTAAAAAATGTGAATAAGTGACCCAATAGTAAATCCATATTAAATAAAATATTTATTTACTCTTATCTTTATTAAAGATGTTTCACCTTGCACCAACACCACAATCTCTACTGATTATGTAATATAAAGTCAAGTAATAAGAATAACACGTTGGTCATAGCTCAATTCAAGTGAATAGAGCGAATAATATATTTTCCTGACTTTTTACTTCATTATTTAGTAAAATAACAAAACAATACTTTTGAAGCAACAATTTAATACAAAAATAAATTTTTTGTAAAATTGATTGATCTTAAAACTCACCTCAAGTTTGTTGTAATTTTTCATTTTGAAAGACTTTTGAAAAGCTATTTGTTCTTTATTTTCGGGTCTAAATCATCATTTGAATTAGTATTGTATAGAAAATTCCCCAAATACTAGTCCTTTAATTTTTCTCTTGACTTTCAGAAGTTAAATGGAATTGATTATTAAAGTATAATAGATTAATTATGATTGAAAACACTTGTTATTACAACGTAAAGATCTGTAAATTTACTTTTCATTAATTATGAGACCTTGGCTACATTAGCCAAGTTTGTTCCGAACTAACCGCTTTATAATCCTGGGCTCGATTCCTACCTACCCTAGGACACTGCCATTTCCATTAATCATGTCCTTTGGAACTAATTAGTGAAACAGGGCTTCGAAGATACAAAATGACAATTTAACGAGATATACATCAACACAAACCACAATGTTCCTAAATACTTGAATATTATATTTATTTATTTATTCTAAATCTTGATCTGGACAAACCATCAACGGGTCTTGCTTGGACTGTTCAAAGTAATGGTTTCCGAAGAATCATCTTAGATCTTAGTTAACAAACATATAACGACGTTTGTTCTGATGCAGTTGATCTGACTCAAGATGGCTGTGTCACTTTTACAGCCTTCCCAATTCAATTTGAGTTCATTGAAATTTATTGGGAAAAGGTTTAAAGAAATTGCGACCTTATATCTTTGGTAAAAGAATTTAATATGTAGAATATCTAAGGCGATAGAGCAGTATTTATCTAATATTCCACATAAATTTCACCATTACTGCCTAACCCTTTGAGGTACACAAATTTATATAATGACCTATATTAAATAAGATTTAATTTCCAACAGAAATGTTAATATGAGTGAAGTGTTTAAAATCAATAGTTTACGAGTTAAAAGATATTCCAATATTGTTTAGTCAATGGAATTGGATGAATCAAATGCCGTCTTGGATGGCGACACAACCTCTCGTTACAAGAGACCGAAAGAATTATAAATGAGAAAAGAAATCGATTTTATTTTATCGATTTCATCTATCTGGATGTTAACAGTAACTTTTTAATATAAGAAAATAGCATTTTGATTAAGAATTTTGTAGTTTAAAAGAAATTGTATGAAAAGATTCAATTTCTTCTCTCCGGGAGCGAATCAACTAGAAATGCCAAAAAGTTTTATTTTTTCTCATTAGATATTTATTCAAATCTATTGAAATTTCATATCTCTGTGTTATTTTGATTTATCTTTTATATAAAATAATTTTTATTAGGAAATTTGCATTTTAAAGGGTAGTTTATTTGAAGTCCAATTTGAAAAAACGCTAATAACTCGGTTGAAATATTTTTTAAAAATATGAAATTAATAGATATTATAAAACAATTAATTATTAATAATTTAATTCAGTTTTGAACGAAATCGATCCAGTACTTTTTGAGAAAATGGTCAAAAACCCCGAAAACCAGCCTATGAAAGGCCGTTTTAGAAACATTTTTAAAATTCACTTCCATGTCATAAGTCAATGTTTCGTTTCATATGACTTTTTTAACTTTTTTCAAAGGCATCTCGTGCTTTCAAAAAACATCGTTTTTTGACGGTTCAGATGGTTTTTGACGATTTTCTCAAAAGTACTGGATCGATTTCGTTCAAAATTAAAGTAAATTATTAATAATTAATTGTTTTATAACTATTTAATTGAGTTCATATTTTTTTAAAAAATTTTAACGAAGTTATTAGCTTTTTTTTAAATTGGACTTCAAATAAACTACCCTTTAAAATGCAAATTTCCTAATAATAATTATTTAATTCAAAAGATATATCAAAATAACACAAAGATATGAAATTTCAAATGATTTGAATAAATGTCTAATGAGAAAAAAAATAAAACTTATTGCTATTTCTAGTTGATTCGCTCCCGGAGAGAAGAAATTGAATCTTTTCATGCAATTTCTTTTAAACTACAAAATTCTTAATCAAAATGATATTTTCTTTTATTAGAATGGTACTGTGAACCTCCAGATTGATGAAATCGATAAAATAGATCGAATTTATTCTCATTTATAATTTCTTTTTATTCTTTTGGTCTGTCATATCGAGAGCCTTGAGTGGATGTCGGAGGAAATCTTACACATTATTTGTTACGAATTCAACAATTTCCCAATATTGGAATAACCTTTCAAGTTCATTTTTAATATATTTAAATATAATAAATAATAAAATAAATTAATTTGAATATACTAATAATGTACATATATATTATTTTTTCGTGTAACTAAATTAAGTGATTTTTTCTCTATAAAAAGATGAAACGAGATTTAGCAAAAGAATTGCTTGAAGAAATTGGAACATCCGAAGAATTACAAAATTGTTCTTTTCGTCTTTACTCGCCTGAAATAAGAAATCCAAGAACTCTACATTTTAATCATCCGCATTTTTTTGACCAATATAAAAATCGATACAAGGCTTTTGAGAAAACCGAAGGGAAATGTTGCGAACGTTTTCGGGTAAAGAAAAAAACAAATCATTTTTTCTAATATAATTATTTATATTTTTAATAGATTGTATTTTAATTTAATAAGCTAATGGTTAAAAGAAATTTTATTTTCACGAGAGAAAATTTCGAAATTTTCACTTTTCTTTTTTACCTTGGACTCTGATAAGGGCCGTCCATAAATTACGTCACACGAATTTCAAAATTTTTAGACCCCATCCTCTGAATCACATTCTGTAACATTTTGATTGAGCATACCCTGTATTGTGACGTCACACTATCACTGTTATACTCTATTACAGGGGTGGCCACTAACCTTAACTTTGGGAGCCGCAAATTTATAGAACTGTTTCAAAGCGAGCCACATTGTTTGGAGGTTAATTAATGGTTTATTAAAAAATGAGCACATTTTTTTATTTTATAAAATATAAATGAACTAACATATATTTTTTGCTCTACTTATAACATTATAAAAATAATTTTTGTATTATTATTTTTTTAATTTAATTATTATACAGGGTGTGGCATAAAGATCTACCACATTTTGAAGAGATATAAAAAATGAAAAATTTAACTAGAAAAAATACTAAATTTATTTTTGAAAACAAAATAAATGAATTTTTTTTTAAATGTATTTTTAACATTATCAGACAAAAAAAGGGGGAGGGGGTCAAAAAAATTCTAGCCCTTTTGATCAAACTCAACCAAATTTTGTATACATATTCTGTGGATCCCCAGAAGGCTAGAAATGCAAAAACTAACCAAATTTTGTATACATAGTTTGGTCGAAAGGGCTAGAATTTTCATTTTTGACCCTCCCCCATTTAGGGTGGTTAGTTTTTGCATTTCTAGCCCTCTGGGTATACGAAATTTTGGTTGATTTTGGTAGAAAGGGCTAGAATTTTTTCAATTTCCCCCCCCCCACCCCTTTTTTGAGTGGTTAGTTTTTGCATTTCTATCCTTCTGGGAGTCCACAGAATATGTGTATAAATTTGGTCGGTTTGGGCGAAAGGGCTAGATTTTCATTTCCATTCCCCCACCCCCACCCCCACCCCCCCTTTTGTTTTTGTCTGATAATTTTAAAATACATTAAAAAAATTATTTTATGTTCTTTTCAAAAATATATTCAGTTTTTTCCTAGTTAAATTTTTTCATTTTTTTTATACCTCTTCAAAATGTGGTAGATCTTTATGCCCCACCCTGTACTTTTTAAAATCAGTACTATTCAAAGAAGGTTCAAGAGCCGCACGAGATTGACTGAAGAGCCGCATCCGGCTCGCGAGCCACGTTGTCGCCACCTCTGCTCTATAATTCAATAATTGTAAAATATTTTTCTATAATTTAAACTCAACTCAAGGGATTTAATAGATATAAGTTTAACTTTATTTTTAATCATATCATTTTATACATTATTTAATTTGACATTTGTGACATCAAAATTTTTTAAGATCCCCAGGCCCCCTCACACTATGTGACATAATTTATGGACTACTCCATACCTAGAAACTTTATTAAATTATATTTTTTAAATTATTTTAATTTTATATTAACGAATAAAATGCATTATATCTATTTTTATTAGTCGATATTTTTGTATATTTATTTGCATCCATGGGGTCCAAATGGGCATCTAAGTTCCCCGAAGCCAATTATTTAAAAAATGCATCTTGAAGAGTACGCTTTGATTTACTACTCTTGAAAATTGTAGTTTACGAGAGTTTTTAGAGTTTCTTCTAATTTAAGGCGACCATTTTTTCCGCGGGCCAATCCGGGACATTGACCCCCCAGCAAATAATAACCATTAAAAAAAATTTTTCCACATAATATTAAAAAAAATAAATAAAATGAAACATGAAAATACAGTAAAACTAAATTCAACAACTACATATCGTCGGCTTAGAGTGTAAACCTGCTAACTCCATTTTTATCATATATGACATATTAATACCGTTCGAAAGAAAAAGAGATGCAGCATCGTCCAAGTAAAACTGCTACTTAAAATTACGATCGTAAGTTGTAGAAAAAAATGTGAAAAATAGTTTTTTCCATAACAACAATATTAAATTTTGTTTGTTTTTTCTCTGTCCTGTAAAATTTCCTTGTTGTGAGTTAGCAGGTTTACTCTCTAAGGCGACGATATATTTTTGACACTAGTATAAACATTTTAATTTTATAATTAATTTATAAGAGAACACTCGAATATTATAATATTCATATGATATTATGAATTATCTAATTCGGGACATTTATTAATAAGGGACACGGAGCTTTAATACGGGTCGAATTGTCTCCCTAATTGTACATAGTTTCCTCGCCAATTCTCATCTTTTTTTTTTAATGATATTGATGTGAGAAGCAGATACACCAGAAGCTCCATCCCCTGTATGGGCTGGCCCCTCCATCGTGAAAAGAACTAGAGTAGAAGGAAAGAAGCCGGGATCACGAGCCAAAGCTCTGAAAGTTAGATACAATCCAATATCCAATTTACTAGGTTTATAGGGGCTTCGAGCAGTGGTAAATTCTCCGTTCGATAAATTAGGTTTAAATTTATCTCCACTTAATTTTTTTCCAGACCCTAAGCTTACAGAAAATATGTCTGGGTATAGCCGGGAATCGAGCCCAAGACCTCCGGGTTGCCAGCCAGACATGCTGACCATTACACCAGGGAGGCCGACATCTTAGTCTTTTTTTCATTACATATCTACATTGTTTTGTTTTCTCTCTAGATGTTTTGGCCTAAGCCTCTCTATTTTGATCAGTTAAATAACATAGGATTAAATTTATTAAAAATTAACAAAGATGTAAAAGAAGTGGATATGTATTGTTCATCTGAAATGGATCAAGAAATGATAGAAACCGATGTTGACAGCCCTCCCCGTCCAAGAAATTACAATTTATTGAAGAATTAGCTCAATTAGGTGAAATGGCTAAAAAAGTATTATTGCCTCATTGGAAAAGAAAAAAAAAGTTGTATCCGAAACTCATTTTAGTCTTGGAATAATGACAGCTTGCATGTTGATATCTTAAAACACACGCTTATCGAAATCAAGAATATATGAAGGTAATTATTTTGTATTTAATACTAGGGATTTTTCTTATTAGGTACACCCCTCAACCCAAGGTGCTTGAAATTATTATTTAAATTGAATTTTGTGTAAAAAATAAAATATAACACGAGAGAAAAGATCAAATTATATATTTTTTATTATAAATATTAACGTTCGGGACGATTAATAGAGCTACGTTTTCTACCGGATCAAAATGGCAGAGACCCGAGCTATAAACGAAAGATTTAATTTTTCTTAGTTCTAGTCAGGTATGTTAGAAGACATTTTTATAAGAAATTAATATCGGTCAATTTTTTCAAAAATATTTTCAAGATATTTAGAAAAAACTAAAAAAAAGTACCGAAATAAAGTACTAAAGTTTGTGGGCCGATATGTACCAAAAACTAATCAGCGCTTCATTTTTATTAAACTAATGGTAGGTTTTCAATTTAATTTAAATCGGTGCAACGGTGTGGAAAAAATCGTGGGCAAAAAAACGATAACGTATCTATCCATACATCATCCATACATACATACATACATCCACTTTTACACTAAATGAAAAAATCGCACTTTTTGGCCTCTTGACGAGACCCATGCAATTTTTGGCAAAACCGTCATGTGCTAAAATTCAACCTATTTGAATACTACAATTTGTGATTTTAATTTGAGGTGGGTTCCCCCATCCAATTGAGGACCCCTTTGAAGTCGCGGATTGCCCGCGAGACCGATTGTCACCTTCACATGCTTCGCATTGGATAAAGTAAAAATTTCACATTTAAATTAATTGACTTGTCAACCACAAAGTATGAGACACATGCAGCCCAAGGCAATGAACAAAAAAAATCATAGAAAACTTACAAATTTTATGAGATTACGACTAAAAATACCTGTGATATTACTAAAAATATAAATAAATTTTAACTTGCTATTAATTTATAAGTAATGAATTTTTTAATTTAGCACAATTAAATTCAATTTTATAAAATGATGCTTAAATAATTTTATTTATTCGTATAACTTTTATTGTCAAAACATGAAGCACAAAAAAGATTGAAGATAGATCCCAAAATATTTTATGAGTACCAAAGAACTTACTTGAATTCCTTTGAACCAAATATCGATGGATTAATGTCTCAAAAACATTTCAATAGCTTTATGTTGCTCACTTGTCTTTTACTTTTCCCAAAAATGCTTAAAGCAATCAAGCTTAAATTACTTAAATATGTTATATAAATATTCTACGTTTTTGCTTATCAGCTATCAAATAGCGTTGAATGTATTTGTTGTGGGGCCCAAAAAGATCTAGTATTCTTCCAATGTGGCCCAGGAAAGGTAAAAGGCTGGTGCTCTGGTCACGATCTAAACTACCAGTCTGCAAACTGAAACCACATAGTTTAAATAATGAATATTTCGATTTTTTAAAATTTTCATATTACGACAGGCAATGGAAATGATTGCTTCTTCTCAGATCTTCCAGCACACATAACATCAGCCATTGATTTGAAATCGGCTGGCGTTATGTAGATTTTTTTTTCTTCGAAAGTTAGTATAGTATAGTTTGGACAGTGGTTCTTAGCCTATGGTTTTGACCCAAAATTTAGGCCTCAAAAAGGTATTTTTGTGTCGTGAAAAAGTCGTTAATCCAATTTTTGGGTATTATTATATGGTAAAGTTGAATAATATATTATTGATTTATTCATTAGCTAAAAAATAATACGGAAAAAACACGTTCTTTCGACAAATTTC
>JAKCPI010025043.1:0-12020 GCA_023213315.1 Euborellia annulipes
ATATATTCTCTACAACGGTTATCGTCAAAGTCTTAAATGGCCTGAGTTGCCGAAAAGACTGTGTGAATGTGTGTGAGTGTGAGTGTGAATGAGAAAAAAGTGTGAATGCTTTTATAAAAAAAAAAAAAAAAAAAAAAAGGTTTAAAATTTATAATTGGGGCAAAATATTTATATTTTTTTACCATGGCAACCATTTCTCCTATCTTTCCTATGAAGTACAAGAGTAGAGTGGACTTCAGAAGATTTCAATGACAAAATGAGAATATACATTTTATAGAGCATCTAATAAATAATTGATTTTTGAATTTTAATCAAATTCGTTGGAGCGAATTTTGATAAAATCGAAAAAAAACTGAAAAAGTGCATCAGTAAAGTACTAGTACTTTTTGGTCGATTTTGTTTAAAAGCTTATTTTCACGCCCTAGGTGGGTGTCTAACCTAAATATAAAATATCAACCTCCTAGCTCTTTCCGTTCTTGAGATATTTTGTTCACAGACACACAGACAGACCATGTCGCGAAAACCACTTTTTTGGATTCAGGGGACCTCAAAACGTGTATATCCATCAAAATCTCGACATCCAATTTTTGACATGAATCCAATACTTTCTTTCTAAATATATTAACATATATATATATATATATAGGTAAGAGAAAGTAAAAAAATCGCTTAAACATTACGTAGAGTGAGGGACAAATTAAATAAACTTAAACAAATAAATTTATTAACTATCAGCGAGAGGCATATTTATAAAATATTATGGAAGATTTTTATTGGAATTGTATTCTATGTTTGAATGTCAAAAGTTAAAATTGTTCAGAGCCCTCGGGGCTTGGTGTAGGGGTTAGAGTGCTAACCTCGTATACCGAACGTCGCGGGTTCGGACCCCAGGCAGTCCGATGATTTTATTTAAGGCATTTGGATACCAAATGGCTTAAATAAGAATGCCTGGACCCCAAATAATATATATTCATAACGGTTATCGTTTAAAGTCTTAAATGGCCTAAGTTGCCGAAAAGACTGTATGAATGTGTGGGTGCATGTGAGTGTGAATGAGAAAAAAAGTGTGAATGTTTAAAAAAAAAAAAAAAAAAAAATTGTTCAGAAAAAAAAATTGAAATAATCAAAGCATGGATCTTTTTCTACTTAAACTCAAAGCATGGATGTAATTTTCAACTTTGTTATTCGCTGTACAATTAGACGAAATAGTATATAGTATATTGGCCATTATTATAGTTTCAAATGATACAAATTAGCCTTTATGTATGTTCGGCTACTAGTACTTTTTTAGTTTTTTCCAATTTTATTAAAAAATGTGGTACTGAATAAATAAAGAATTGATTAAAGGAGATCTGTTGTGAAGTAAGATATATAATGAGAATTTCAAACACACTCTTTGCTTATCACTCATCTAATTAAAGGAAATAATAAAAATGAAAAGAAATGGGAAATAATTTTAATAATAAAAGGATGTCTGGAGAACTTTGAATGAATACAAAAAAGAAGTGAATGTCTTTGGGTCACGTTTCTAATAAAATTAAGACGTGCCTGCCAACGAAGCTTCAATTTGTTGACGCCCATTGTATTCTATTTCTATACAAACCTAATTTTACTTGAGGTGAAACTAACAAAAATATGTATATCAATTAAAATTAAAAAAAAAAAAATAAAAATAAAAATAAAATTTTGAGATTGTTAGATTCAGATACTGTATTTAGGTTTTAATGAAATGATCTCATAATTGTTCACTATCAGGTCCGAATTGGTAGTTATATACACGTATTAATACTTGAAGAGAAATAAAAGAAACTTAGATAAATTATTATCATTATAAAAGATAAGTTGTGTGACCAACAAACATCTCAATACACGTTTGAGGTCCTCTGAGTTCAACAAAGTGGATCACGCAAAACTTTATATTAAAGTTAGGCACCCCCCGAGGCAGTGAAAATAGGCTTTTAATCAAAATCGACCAAAAAGTACTTTCTCGAAGTACTTTTTCAGTTTTTTTTTTTTGATTTTCTTAAAATTTGATTAAACGAGAGGATGTGGCGTGCCAAGTTGTTTAAATAAGGGAAGGTGTATGCTTGTTTCTTGGCAATGAGAAAAATAACTTTTAGAGTGTTTTCTCTAATAAATGCCTTCGAAATATTCGGAGAAAACACTCTAAAAGTTATTTTTCTCATTGCCAAGAAACAAGCATACACCTTCCCAAATTTGATTAAAATTCATAAATCTACCATATTTTAGATGGTTTTTAAAAAGTAAATCAGTAAAATTTTTCGTGAAAATTGTTTGAAGTACACTTTACTGATGAATTGTAGTATTCTATATTTTTCAAATTCATTTTCCGGCTCTTCCATCCATATAGCCAATGTTAAATCTCTAAGCAAATTTGCATATTAATTTCGAATAAAAAGGGGGTTTATTTCAAGCAGTCAACATTTAAAATACGCAGAGCCTATGGGAATTTTGAATCAAATGAATGACTTTTTACTTTTTTTACTTATGAAACGCAAGTGGTCAAGTTTGGAACTGCGGTGCTATGGGCATTAAATATATCTTGACACAAAAATTCTGGTGTCACAGAACAGTACATAACTATCGATTAACGAAGGTAAGAGAAAGTTATGTACCGTGCGTTAAGTCACACCAGGACACAAAAATTCTGGTGTCACAGAACAGTACATAACTATCGATTAACGAAGGTAAGAGAAAGTTATGTACCGTGCGTTAAGTCACACCGGAGCCCCCCCACCCCGGGCGACAATCAATGTATCTATCTGACCTATCCCTATTTATTTCAAATGATTGGTATTCAACTCAAATCTCGGGGGAATGCCTGGACCTCCAATATGTATATTAATCAACAACGGATATCGTAAAAGTCTTATATGGCCTGAGTTGCCAAAAAGACCGTGTGAATGTGTGTGTAAGTGTGAGTGTGAATGAGAAAAAAAAAAATATCGCGATAATAAATCGTTCTAATTATTAATATAAATTAAATATATTTGTTAATAAGTAGTTTTCTTGAATTACCAATACAACGAGAAATATACTGTAACAATTTTTTAAGCTCTAATCAAAATTAATTTATTTATTTTTGATAATTATGTCATATTAAATAAATCTATAGGCATATTATTGAAGTTATTAGGCCTAATATTTAATAATACATTTCAAAAGAATGGACGCTTTTGGAATGATTCATTTATAGAGAAGAATAGAAAAATCTCGAGAAATCAAACAAGTTGTGACTTGTTGATGCAAATAGAACAAATTTTCAAACAAAACTAATATTTTTTCATTTTAAATATATAACTATATTTACTTGCAAAAAATTTGCTGTTATTTTAAAAGATGTTTTGCCAAAAAAATTTTTTTTGAATTGAAATATTTAAAATGGTATTGTAAAAGGACGGAATTTGGAGAGGATTGAGTTTTTTTTAATTATATGAGAGAGAGAATTTAAATTCATGTAAAGAGGTGTAGTAATTTTACAAGAAACCCCCATCTTTCTCTCTCTCCCTTTAGGAAGGAAAAACTAACCCTGTACCAGTTCCCGGAGAGGACACCCGCCTGCCAGTGGACCGTGGATTTGGTAAGGTCACCCACGAGTCGGTGTTTTACGGTATTAAATTATAATAAAAAAATTTTTGGTATGGCGATCTTTCCAAAATATTCTCGCATATTATTTCGAAAAAGAATAAAATTATGAAGAAACCTGATCCAAAAGTGGTTTGGTTGTGAAAAAGGCCCAAGTGATTTAGGGACCGATACGTTACTCGATATTGAATTAAATCTAATAGCCAGTAGCACTTTCTATTAACTTTCTACAACGATATCATCATTAAATGTTTTTTTTTTTATTATTATTATTCTTTTTGCTAATGATATATTTTATGAAGAAATTCATAGAATAAGTAACCGAAACGTTATATTCTTTGGTTCTTTTAAATGCATCAATGTGTTAAAAAAATGATTTATATTGATTCATTAAGTGAGCAACACTAATTAAATCAAAATAATTGTGAAAGGGGTTAAATATAAAAAATAAAATTGCCTAACAACACGGAATAGAATTAATAAGGTGATAAAACCAAGTAGGCAGGTACAAAATAGCATATGGAATCTAATCATAGGAGAATTATTGAGAAATTAAATTTAAATATTAATTTTTAATATTAAATCAATTAAAAGTAAAATAAATGAATAATTAGTAATATCGAATTGAAATACCCAAATAAAATTGATGAGAATTGAAGAGAGAGCGAGCGAGTCAACTGGTTGCCAGCATGGCTGCCACACAACTGAAAAGGCGTCGGTTTTATTGAGAAGAGCGACATGGACCTACACTAGTCAAGAGCCTCCCCACTACTGATCTAAACACCAGTTTGGTCTTACCTTAGGTATGGGCGAAATAAAGCGCCAGAAATTCAACACCTCTGATTGGCTAATTTGTAAGGGGAGGGAGGAGATGGAGTAAAGAGAGGGGGGGATGGGAGAGAAAGAAGAGATAAAAGGAGAATAGAATAATAATGAATAGTTATATTCATTTCTACTTTCTCTTACCTATGTATATATAAAATATATATATAGAGAGAAAGAATTGGATTCATGTCAAAAATTCGATGTCGAGATTTTATTTATTTATTTAATTGCACTGTACAACAACATTGACGCCATTTATAGGCACATTTTGTTAGTTATACTCGTTTTGAGTCCCTGAATCAAAAAAGTGGTTTTTGCGACATGGTCTGTCTGTCTGTGTGTGTGTGTCTGTGAACAAAATATCTCAAGAACGAAAAGATCTAGAAGATTGAAATTTTATATTTAAGTTAGGCACTCTCCTGGAACGTGATTCGAAATTTTTGATCAAAATCGGAAAGTGAGTACTAGTACTTTACTGAGGTACTTTTTCAGTTTTTTTCGATTTCCTCAAAGTTCGCTCTAACGATTTTGATGAAAATTCAAAAATCAATTATTTTTTAGTTGTTCTTTAAAACGTGTATTCTCATTTTGCCCTTGAAATTGTTTGAAGTACACTTTACTCTTGTACTTCATAGGAAAGATAGGAGAAATGGTTGCCGTGGTAACAAAATATAAATATTTTCCCATGTTTATAAATTTTACATTGCCGGCAGGCCTGGCAAGAAGAAAGAACAACAGCCACCAAGATCAATATTGTTAAGCAACGCCAAGTGGTACTGAAAATCGGGATAGGTGGCCCCCGAAAAACAAGACAATTGAACGCCCGGCGGAAGCCATCGATACTGTATAATATAAATAATAAATAAATTTATAAAGAGTCAAAGGGCCTCTGCAGCCGAAATGACAAAAAAAAATTTTACACTCTTGAATTTTTACTTTCTCTTACCTATGTATATATGTAATATATATATAGAGAGAAAGTATTGGATTCATGTCAAAAATTCGATGTCGAGATTTTGATGGATCTTCACGTTTTGAGGTCCCCTGAATCCAAAAAAGTGGTTTTCGCGACATGGTCTGTGTGTGTGTGTGTGTGTGTGTGTGTGTGTGTGTGTGTGTGTGTGTGTGTGTGTGTGTGTGTGTGTGTGTGTGTGTGTGTGTGGGTGGGTGGGTGGGTGTGTGTGTGTTCAATTTTAAGGATGAAGGAATTGAGCTACGAGGTTGAAATTTTATATTTAAGTTAAACACCTCCCGGGACCGGAAAAATAAGCTTTTAATCAAAATCGGCCAAAGAGTACTAGTACTTTACTGATGTACTTTTTCAGTTTTTTTTCTTTTTTTCAAAATTTGCTCCAACGATTTTTTTTTAAAATTCAAAAATCAATTATTTTTTAGATGCTCTTTGAAATGTATATTCTCATTTTGCGATTGAAATCTTCTGAAGACCACTTTACTCTTGTATTTCATAGGGAAAGATAGGAGAAATGGTTGCCATGGTAACAAAATATAAATATTTTCCCAAACTTATAAATTTTACATCTGAATTCATAGGTTCCGTACTGTCGGGAACTAAATATATTTCATTAATATACACACAGGAAGTTTATTTCCTATTGCAGGTATTAGGTTAGCGCTAGCTGGTCGTCGGAATAAAAATTTTCACCAAAAAATAAAGTCATCTTTATTAAATTAATTGCCTAATACCTGCAATAGGAAATAAACTTCCTGTGTGTATATTAATCAATATATTCCTACATCTCCTGGATTCTAAATATATTTCGACACGAAAAATCTGGTGTGACAAGCACAGAACACAACTTTCGATTACCGAAGGTAAGAGAAAGTTGTGTGCTGTGCGCCAGTCACACCAGATTTTTATATAACGGCTGGAACTAAATATATGTCGACACCAAAAATCTGGTGTGGCAACCATGGAACACATCTTTCGAATACCGAAGGTAAGAGAAAGTTGTGTGCTGTGCGACCATCACACAGGGGCGTATATAGAAATTTTTTTTCGGGGGGGGGGCCTGATCTCAAAAATTTGTCCGAAAAAATATTTTACCTTTTTTTTTTAGACGCAAAATTTTTTGCCGCCCGCGGAACCAAAAATTTTTTTCGTTTGCCGCCCGCGGAACATTTTCTCTTGCGCGGAACCAAAATTTTTTACCGTCCGTAAAAATATTTTATCTTTTTTTTTAGAGACGCTAAATTTTTTGTCGTCCGCGGCACCATCCGTGGAACGAAAAAAATTTTTTTCATGTGCCGTTCGCGGAACATTGGACAGGCCCGCGGAAACATTTCGGAGGGGGGGGCCGAGACCCATTATTGGCTCTATATTCCTATATATGTATATGCATTTAACAAATTTCGGGGGGTGGGCCCCCTCGTCCCCCCTTATATACGCCCCTGCCATCACATCAGATTTTTTTTTTATTAATAATCTGCGTTTTCTCATTTTTCAATGAATTATTCGAGATAGTCATTATTAATTCCCCCTTTACCCTCCCTTGTATCCGCCCTTGGTGTACAGTGAGGGACAATATTAAGTCCCTTTCATGCGTTTTCGACTTGTGGTTATTTCATTATTTTTAAACAAATATATATTTTTTTTTTCATCATCACCTGGTTTGAGATCCTATGTAATCAAATATTATATATTTTTTAATGGAAACTTTCATGGTTCAAATCTAGAAAATTTCCAATAAAGATTTTCATTTTCTTTTATAAAAACAATGAAATAATCGCAAGTAGAAAACGAATGGGTGGGACTTAATATTGTCCCTCACTGTACTTTTAATATATTGTGGATTCATAGTTTGAAAAAATTTAATAAAAATTTTCAGGCTGTTTGTCAAAAGCGGATCCAGAGGAGTTTCTCGCCCCCCCCACCCCCCCCCCCCACCCTCCGATAATCAAGTGTGACTGGTCGCACAAAACAATTTTTTCTTACTTTCGGTAAATACTTGTTTACCAGAATATATACAAATCAAATTTTTAAACATGATTCGCAGGAACTTTGCAGCCAGGAGATTAAATAAAACATCTTTTATTTAATTTTTATTCGCCGTCGTTTCGGTCGCCAATCACGACCTTCATGAGGGCAAATATTGTCTATTATATTGTCCTGATGAAGATCGTGATTGACGACCGAAACGTCGGCAAATAAAAATTAAATAAAATATTTTTTATTAACTCTCTTGGCTGCAAAGTTCCTGCGAATCCTGATTAAATCTCCACAGCCAAAAAACATCAAGTTCTTGAGTACAAATTGTTAAGTATTAATTTTTAAAATTTTATATTAAAAATAAAATTCAATTCCCAAAACAAAATATTTTTTTCAAATCTCGGGGTGGGAGGACACTCCCTCCCTCTCCCCTTGTACCCCCCGCCCTTACTGTTTGTAAAGTAGTGTAACAATAGATAATTACTCACCGAAGTAGAAAATTCTCCCAATATGATGTTCGAAGATAGATGGAGATGGAGCATTGGAGCGAGAAAGTCTCGATATATGCAGGCTTGAAACTGAAAAGAAAAAGAAAAAAATTAGAACATTGGCAACAAATACAGTATATTTTATACAAAGATAGAAGAATCATAAGATGATAAAGAGAAAAAAGTAAAAAAAAGCAAGAATAAAATTTCATTTCTAATATTAGGCCTACATTTCTGTTCCATTTGTTTATAACTCGAATAAAGCCTACGGGGCTTGGAGTAGTTGGTAGCGTGCCTACCTCCTAAACTAAACGTCGCGGGTTCGGACCCAGGCAGTCCGATGATTTTATTTAAGCCATTTGGATACCAGATGACTTAAATAGAAATGCCTGAACCCCCAACATATATATACTGTATATTAATTACAACAGTTATCGTCAAAGTCCTAAATGGCCTAAGTTGCCGAAAAGACTGTGTGAATGTGTGTGGGAGTGTGAGTATAAATGAAAAAAATGTGTGAATGTTTAAAAAAAAAAACTCGAATAAAAACTTTACTTTAATTCATTCTAAAAATGAACTCCGGAGTCAGGGGCGTATATAAGGGGGGGGGGGGGGGGGGCCGGGCCCCCGCCCCCTGGAAATTTCCCAAACACATACATATATAGGGATATACAGACATCAACGCAACAAATTTTTCCGCAGGATGGAAAACTTTGGTTCCGCAAAGGAAAAAATGTTCTGCAAAAAATTTCGTGTGAAAAAAAATTTAGTTTCTTAAAAAAAAATTTTCCGCAGAAAAATTTTCAGTTCGGCCCCCCCCCCCCGAAAAAATTTCTATATACGCCCCTGTCCGGAGTCAAAAAAATTTACGAAACTCTGCAGTGCTATATTTTATTTTTGTTGCATCCCGAGATATGAAAAAAAAAATATTTTTTTAAATATTTAAAAGAATTTTATCATATTGCTGGGAGGCTTGAAAAAACAAAACTAGAAGCAATCGACGAGGTTCCTATTCAGATATCCAGTGGGAGATGGGATCGTTCTGCTAAGTTAGGCGGTTCTACATTCGGCCGGACACGGTTCAGTGGACGACTAGCGCCAGAAAAAAATTCACTGGCATATATAATTTTTCCTGGCGCCAGTGTAACTATTGATATGTAAATAAAGCTTTATTTTTATTATTCCTTATTAAAATTAACATGCATTATGAATCTGACCTAATTTGTCATATATATTTAAATTTATCACTACCAAAATAATTTGAAAATATTTTTTAGTTCAGGACTCAACAGCAGCCTTGTCTTTTAATACAATTATTTTATTTTATTTTTTTTTTATATATTTTCATTCAGCAACACGTGTATATTTTTCAAAGATATCCTGTATATTCATTGAATAAATTTCACTGGCAGATAAACAAACATGTTTTTTTATATTATACGTGAATTTATAATTCTAATTTTTCTTTCAATTCAATTCACATTCATCAATGGTATGTAAAAATTTAATCAAAATTTCTTTAAATCAAGCTTTTGAAGTTAATGTTTCAATTTATCCGCCCACTCCAGGGTCTCTTTTTTATGCAATCAGATAAATGATGGGGTGGAAAAATTCCATTCATTTAGAAAATAGATATAGACGTTATTTGAATTTTTAAAATAGCATAGAACAAAAAAAATAAAAAGAACGAAAATTTAAAAAAAAAATTCCTAAAGGAATTATTTACAGTTATTTTTTTGACATTTTTCAATTCAGGTTATTCGAATATACGAATACATACTCTAGGTCAGTGGTTTCCAAATTTTATGTTATCAGGCCTCCCTTAAAATGATTAATCTTATGACCCCCCCCCCCATTTTATAAAATAATACAAAAACAAAAATTTTTAATAAAATATAAATTTATATAAAAATATTTTTTTTAATTATTCTTATTTATATTAAAACTTGCAATCATTTGGAAAATTGGTCCTGGTGGCCAATATTCGCGCCTCCCTAGGGGAGCGCGCCTCACAGTTTGGAAAACGCTGGTATCAATATAAGGGTATTTTATGGCTGGTGGAATTTGTATCAGGAATGAAAGTTAAAAGAAAACGCAACCAAAATTTTTTCTTTAAAAATATATTTTAACAGCTTACGTTTCGGCTTGGGTCAAAGCCATCCTCGGATGACTACTAACAGCTCCGAGGATGGCTTTGAACAAAGCCGAAATGTCAGCTGTTAAAATATATTTAAAAAAAAATTCTGGCTTCGTTTTTTCTAACTTACATTCCTGAAGAAAAATATTTTTCTCAAATCTTATTTTCACGCTCTAGGGGGGTGCCTAACTTAAATATAAAATTTCAACCTCCTAGCTCAATTCCTTCATGCTTTAAATTGAACCCAGACAGACACACAGACAGAACATGTCGCGAAAACCACTTTTTTTGGATTCAGGGGACCTCAAAACGTGTATATCCATCAAAGTCTCGACATCGAATACTTTCTCTCTATCTATATGTATATAAGTAAGAGAAAGTAAAAATCCGGTCAAATCCGAATTAAGATTAGTTCTATATACAAAAAGATGCGGTAACTCACCCCAGTAAAATTCTAAGTGGACTAATCATATCTTACTTTTCTACCTAATGAAAAAAATCCCTACAAAATTCTGCATGGGATTTGATGGGTTTCTAAGTTGCCCAGTGTTATCTGTTTATGAGAGTTTCGAAATCTTCAAAAATTAATTCCGCCCCAGTAATACGAAATTTTAGAATGACATTAAAATGTTTCTATCCTACTATACTATTTGCTAAATATTGAATATAAATTTTAACTCAAACGGAATGCACTTATTTTTTAGTAAAAGTATTAAAAAACATCAATTACTTTGTGCATTATAGGGGATGGGGCATTAACCCCCCTGGTTAATGTCTTCATAAAGGAAATGCGAGTTTTCACCGCGAAATTACTCTCAAAATAATTTGAATACATTTATAAATAATTTTTTTAATTTTTATTTTATTTTAATTTTCAACCCTTTATCCATCCCTGTGTAAAAGTATATTAAGCACCTACACTCCCCTCCCCCTTTCAACAGCTTATATTCTCCCTCTACCCTTAGGGCCAGTTGCTTCATCCTGGGTGAGTTTGTTAGCCCCGGGCTAAATGGCTTTTTTTTGTAATGCAGAAACCCTCTTCCGGGGGAACAAATCATGTTCTGTTTGTGAAGTTTGCAACTCCATTAAGGCATCTTATAAAAATTATTAAAAATAAAAATTGATATTATCACCCATAATTTAAATAAATATTATTAATATACATTTAAATATAAGAATTTAATTTTTTTTTTGCTAAAATTTGAAAATTTTCAAAAAAATAAACAAGATTTATTAGTTTTCACATAACAATTAGTCAATTGTTCCAATCTTCACAACTATTTTGACAAATTGCCAGCTGTGCTCAAATAAAGATAATTTCAAAAAGAAATATACCTTTTATTTTCACCTGACAAGAAGTAATATCAACTGAAAACATTCATATAAATATTTAATATCAATTTGCATTCAATTTGAAAACAAATAGTTTTATTAACAAGACATGTGCAATGCCTTAGATGAAGTTAGGAGAATATTCAACAACTTGCAATATATCCTGGATATACGAGTATAATCCTGATTGACATAAAATGAATAATAACAAAAAAACGGTAGATTCCATATTGCATTTATATTATTTTTTACATTTATATTGGTGAAGTTAGGATGCTTGTGTTCATAATACATGTTCGTACGTGTCAACCCAGGGCTAAATCTTAGCCCCACCTTTGGGCCTGGGCTAACTTTAGCCCGGACCTTGGCTCCAATTCCCCATATATCTATATGAAATTACTCAAAAGTGAGGTTAACTCAGGGCTAAATATGGCGACGAGATCTGATGCAAGCGGGCCCTAGCCTATAACATATTTTATAAAATATACGACATTTCATCATTTTATTGATAAAATAAGTAGAATATGAGGTAAAATAACAAATATATGTACTTCTAGAATACTTCTTTTAGCAATAAAATGATGAAATATCGTATATTTTACTATAAAAATAAAACTGAAGTGGGTTTCTGCACTACAAAAAAAGTCGGGGCTAACAAGCTCACCCAGGATGAAGCAACCGGCCC
>JAKCPI010025044.1:0-18020 GCA_023213315.1 Euborellia annulipes
ACTTATTTTGTTGTAATCTTAAATTTGTACGGTCAATTAATTTTCCTTTTTTATTTTCCCCCCCCCCACTTTTTCCAAATTTTTTTAAATTTACTATGTAATTATTTTAAAATAATATTTTGTGAATAATTAATACGCTTTTATCCTCTTACTAATAAATACTTAAAATAATATTTGTTCCATTATTATTATATTTAGAATATAAACAGACATTGAGGTTTAATAAATAATTCAGTTAAAACCGGACATTATTGACACAGGGCTGGTTGGGAGATATCGCATATAGGGCAAGTCCTAGGAGATAACAACAACAGTTCGTCGTGTTTGTTTGTCCTGTTAAGGCCCCTTTGTGTAATTAACCCATTAAGTCTGAAATTGAATGGGTGAGGCCTGGTTGAAACCCCAATAGTCCAAATAAACATTTTAGTTCTGTGCAGGTGTGATTATTTGTTCAGGATTAGCAAGTTTGGAGTTTCAGAAGGAAAAGAACCCAATATGCTCTACACTACATGAATAGAATAGAGAAGGGCAAATGGATATAATGATGATGATCAGAGAAGATTCCCTGTGAATGATAAGAAAGTCAAGTTTTACAATAATAGAATTTTTGACAAATATTGCCAATTTCCAAAAAAATTGGAAATGTACGAAGTATCTAAAATTGTGAGATTATCTCTAAAACTATTCAATTTTCAAGAATAAAAAAAAACTTTGAAATAATTAGTTTTATCATATTTTGTCAAATTAAAATAAAAATGTCGTCACAGATACACCAATAGACCAGTTTGCGGGACCCACTTTTTTGGGGACCTATATCCATCAAAATCTCGACATAGAATTTTTGACATAATCGCAATACTTTCTCCCATATTTCATACATAGGGTAAAGAGAAAGTAAAAAATTATCTGGAATGGGAGCCTCAAATAGAAAAATCCTGGTAGTGACTGGTTTGCACAGCGCCTCCCAACTTTCCATTACCTTTGGTAATTTAAAGCTATGTTTTGTGATTGCCGCACTTGATTTTTTTTTTTGTCAACACATATTTAGTTTCCGACGACATAATTTTTTTTTATTTTAGTCTTTTAGGTATCTTAGGCTATATGGGCCTTTATAACGATACCCAGGATTTAAGAAATTATATATATTAAGGGATCCAGGCATATTTATTTATACTATTGTAGTAGCCCACAGAGCCAAAGGACTTTAGCAACAGAAAAGATTGAAGATGAGACACTAACCCTTGAGAGAATCCGTCTTTGTAAGAGAAGCCCGTAAAGGGTGAGTTAAAATCATTTGAAAGAAATTTTTGGCTGACATTTTAAAATTAAGGTGTTTGAAGGGGAGTGAAATGTGAGGTCAACTAATTAGTTTAACGAAAAAATTGTAAAAAAAAAAAGAGGAAAAAGAGAGGTGTATCAAAATGAAAAATAAAACTATCATGTGAAAAATTTCTAAAACACACTCGGCCTCCGTCATCGAATTTTTGTTTTTCTTAATTAAAAAATACTTCTGACTCCGAGGCCAGCCATTCTGAATTGGCAACTGGAGTCCAGGGGGGGGTCTCTCGTTATTCCAACGGAACTTTCAGTGAGATCTCTTCCGCTCTCGTCGGAGTCCGAACCTACCCGTCTGCCAACACCCATCCTCATAACACAACATTGGTAACCCCGACTTCGCACATTGAAGGAGGATGAACAACACCACATAACACAACACTGTATTAACTTTGTCTGGCCATGCGAAAAGAATCCGCCATTTTGATTCCATCCAGCGCGAAGACAAATTGCCCATAGGAAATGTATAATATTTTTTTTTACTATTATTTGTGCTAATGATTTGTTTGGTGGGAGTTCTAAAACAGCTTTCATAAAATATGCTACTATTTGAATGATCCCTTATGGTGGGCTATATAACAATAGTGGGGCTGAGCTCAATTAGTCAACGAGAACCAACGGTCGAAAGTTTAAATCTTATCAATTAGTCGCCCAAAAGGTAATCTTAAAAGTTCAATATAAGTCAATTTTCATTCATATGCTTAAGAAGAGCAAGCACAAGCGCGAGAAGACGATCGGATATGTGAGAATGGAGGAAAGGCTTGAAGATATTAGCCTTAGCTCGGGTAACTCGTGGTCGCCATCCACGTACTCACAAAATATGAGCCCCTGAGTGAAATAATCAATTTCTCTAATTTGGATTATTTAATTATTTTTTTATTTTTAAGTATTGGTACATTATCAAAAGCTTTCTTTTAAGTTATAAATTTTTTTAATTTTTTAATCCACTTTAACAATTTTTTTAATCTCGCAAAGTCTCTCTTCAATTATACATAAATAAACTGTCTTTTTAAAAGATATTTTATTTATATACGTATATATCTTCTTTGTGAATATTTTATTATAAAATTATATATATATATGTATAATTTAATCGTCTTAAAATGCAAATAATGAAAAAAGCTTATTAAATATAAAATTGAATTGAATAAAGAAATGATTTGAAAGGATTTAATTAAAAAATATAAAGAGGGAATTACGTTGTTTATAGAAATATTAAATACGTGACGGGAGAGAAAACTTATCGAATTACTTTTTGAATATTTATTATAGCTTTCTACTGTATATACTTAGTAAAGCGCGTAGATAATTCAAGGGCTGGTAAGAAACGCTTCTTTCACCAGGCACTAATTAATAATAAATTTTTAACCCTATGACTTCTTTTTTTTTTTTGGAGTATAGACTTTCACAGTTGTTATCATTAATAAAAGAATGATTTAATTATTTGTAAAAAATTACAATGTTTCGGCCACTCATTCTGTGGCCTTCTTCAGTTAAAATTCAGCTAAGATTATAAAGGTTGTTACATCTGTGACAATCTCAATTAAATTAAATGACTTCGGCTAAAAGAGCAAATAAAAAAAAAAATTTTAAATAAAATATATCTTTGTAAAGGCTTGACTATTTATGTTGATATAAAAATTCAATGCAATCAGTCAAGGGGTTCCAGAAAAAACCTTCCAGTTTAAAAAGAGTTTGAAAAAATAAATGCACTTCCTATCCTTGGTAATTTAGCAAAAAATGGCGGATATCTGATGAAAGAAGCGTTTCCGAAATTTTTTCTTTACTTTAACCAATTATTTCGGCGTATTAACAGAGCCACTCTATCAATCAAGTATTTTATTTATTATAGACTAGCTTACAATCGCTCCGCTTCGCTTGCTCTCGTAAGCTAGCGAACCCTCGCCATTCGTTTATTTCCATTGACAAAGAAAAATCAATGAAAAATCAAAAAATCCAACAAAAAAAGTCTTTGGCTCCGGTTCGCCTGCGGCGAACCCTCGCCCTTTTCTTTAGATAAATATAGATTCAAAAAATTTGAAATTTAAATTATATCCATAAATAGTCTAAATTAAATTAAATGAATCATGCAATACGTTTTAATGTAAGTTACATACATTAAGTATGTAATGTCGTTTTACTTTTAATATTCCAGTTATTTCCCAAAATAATCTCTTTCCATTATAATTTAACCAAATGACTTTTGGGACTAGAATGCTTATTAAAGAAAATGAATCTGCTTACTAGCTCAATTCTGAATATTTTCTAAAGTAAAATTTTTTATTGTAAATCTTAACGATAATAAACGATGGAATGTGTTTATATAACTATTTATCTGTAACCATAAAGATGAAAGTAAATTCAAACAATCTTAATATTAATTTCAATTTTTAATAATTAAAAAAAAAAAATTAATTTTATTTCGGGTAACTCGTGGCGCGATATATTTTTTAATATATAGTTCTTTGCCATTTGTGTAGGCCTGAATATTTAGGCATTGGTTAATGTATCCCATTATTCGATGTTGCTTGATGAATAATATCCGGCTTTCAGTTGGAATTGAGTTATAAAAGCTTGCGTACGTGAGCACAAGACAAGAGAGGGTTGCAGCAGAGTTCCAAATCTCCTCCTCTTCAACCCTCTGGGCCTTAGGCTTCTCTCTATCTCTCTTTCCATTGATTTTGGCTCAGATAATGAACGTCATCTCTCTCTCCTTCTATTTTATATCCAAAATATCTCTCTCCCGAATTATTATTATAATTTAACCAATTTATTCATTTCTCTAACGTAAGATTAACAGATATATGAAATTATATTGTATTAAATCAAATCCCATTTTAAAAGGATTTTCTGGTTCCATTTACTTGTTCTTAGTTTAATTATAAAATCTCTATTAAAATAAATAATTTTAGAGATCATTTTGAAATGATAAATTAGTGAAAAGTTTATTATTTTTCGAACTTAAAACGAGAATCGAGAACGAGAAATTGAAATACAGATTCGAGATTTCGAGATCGAGAACGAGAAATAGATTTCGTCTTATAAGGAGAATTGAAAACGATAAATCGAATTCAAAATCGAGACCGAGAACGAAAAAATTAAATAGACTCCTATATAAGAATTCAGAAAACTAAATGCCAGCCCCCCCCCCCCCCGCGGCACCTCCCTAGTTAATCCCATCTATTTACCTGATATAAAGTGTTTAGAGAGTATTTGATCTTCGTTTAAGTCAAATTTCTTGTTTTTTTTTTTTTTTTTTTTTTTTTTTATAAAAAACATTCACACTTTTTTTCTCATTCACACTCACATTCACACAGTCTTCTCGGCAACTTAGGCCATTTAAGACTTTAAACGATATCCGTTAATGAGTATTATACATATTGGGGTCCAGGCATTTTTATTTAAGTCATTTGGTATCCAAATGCCTTAAATAAAATTATCGGACTGCCTGGGGTCCGAACCCGCGACGTTCGGTATAGAAGGTAGACACGCTACCAACTACTCCAAGCCCCGTGGGCCAAATTTCTTGTTGTTTATTGAGCTTAATCTTTGACACTGAAAGTTCATTCAAATTATTTTATGTTTAAAATTAAATTCTGCTGCAATTATAAAGAATCTTTACTTATCTTTACGAGCACAATTAATAATATCACAAAATTTTAGCATCTTTGACTATTTGGGGAGCCTAAATAAATAAAAAACAAACATCAAATAAATCTCTATGTAAAATAATTGATGTATGTCGTTCAGGCGCCATCTTGACTTCTAAAGTGACAGTTCGTTGGAATGACCCGTAGCCAGTAACGAAATTAAAACATGTTTATTTAATTTTAATCAGGATTTATATAAATAAAAAAACAATTGAATATTTTTTTTAATCATTTAAAATTTATTGACAATTTTTTTGTGTCATCTGTTAATATTTGTTTATGATTATTTTTTCATCATACTAGGCCTATATCGATATAAAAAAAATTCTGACCTGGTAATGGACATAAAAAAAAAGAATATAATTATCGGAAATAGATAATTGGAATATCTGATTTGTGTTTCAATTAAACTAAATCAAGATTTATACAACCATTTTGTGCGATATCTAATTTGTAAATGTATCTGTGTCTATACTGAAGGGTAGGGCGGATTTAGTCATTTGTTAATTTATAATTGAATCGTTTATTTCAGAAAGCACCTAAGGGACAAAATTTCAAAAAATGTGTTTTTGGTGCTAATGTACAATTTAAAGGTAAATACATCTTTTAGTGCCGAAATAACCAATGTTCCTCATCAGCAATGCTATTTGGCAGCCTTGAAAATAATCCGTTTATTTCAGAAAGAACCCAAGCGCCGTCGCTTAGGTTCTTTCTGCGGTAAATTTCTCTCATGCCCTGTAGACATCACGTGTTTTGTGACTCGCAGCCGTCGCTTAGGTTCTTTCTGCAGTAAATTTCACTCGTGCCGTGTAGACATCACGTGTTTTGTGACTCGGTAGTTTGATTCAAAGGTTACCTAACACTGAGTAGTTAGTTTTCGTGAGTTTTCGATGAAAATTAGGTGTTATTTTGTTGTTTATTATTACATTAAATAGTTTTTTTTTTGACGTGACAACGTCTTACAAATCATGTGTCTATAGAGGCAAGTTAGAGGGGCATGCACGAAAAAGTTTATCGGCTTGAATAACTCCTCTGTCTTAAGAGGTATAATTATGGAGAATATACGGTTAGAAAGAATGAGTTTTCAGCTAAAGATTTCACCATTTATTTTTTTCCTATCATTTTATTTTACCGCGCTGCGGTAAATTCTAATTTGAAAGTTTAAACCCCTGTAGATTCCGAACGGCTAATCCGATCAGACTAAATGAGATGTCATTTGGTGCAGAAACAAATCCTCTAATAGAATAAATAAAAAAATCCCGAGTAATTAACTCCAAAATTAGTTTTTTCTCGCAAAACCTCATTTTTTAGGCAAAAAATATCGAAAAATAGCCCTATTTATGTAACGCCTAGCTACTTGACCATAAAAGCTTCTTTTTTTATTAAGCCGGGTGCCAAAGGCCATCCCCATAATATACAATATATAACATTTTACAAAACAATATAAATACAATATAAAACCATGTAAATACAATATAACATTATATAGTTCTTAAGCCATGTCGGATAGTTCAGATGATGAACCTATTCCCAAGCGTAGGCGTGGGCGGATAGTTCAGATGATGAACCTATTCCCAAGCGTAGGCGTTGTGCACGAAGAAAAGTACAAACGGAACATTATTCGGAATGCTAGGCTCAAAGGACTGCAGTACGACTCTGTATATACGCTGTGTATATAGACATACTGTAGCGTGTAGTCTACTTGTATTTTTCGATTTAGGCATAGTAAAAACACTCTTTTTTATACTTAAGTGTGTCTGTTACTTACCTTTGATACCAAAACAGGTAAAAATTAATGGTTTGACTTAATTTCAATAATAATTTTTAAAAAATCACTCGTTTATTTCAGAAACCACCTAAGTGCAATTTTTTCAAAAATTAATTACTCAAAAACTTAAAAGGAAAAAAAATAATTTTTTAAATAGATTATCCCAATAGCATGTTTATGATTTGATAAAAAAATATTTGAAGTAGACTAGACCTATACTTAAGCTGCAAAACAGTTTTTTTTAGTTTTCCGAAAGTTGAAAAAAACGCACTTAGGTGCTTTCTGAAATAAACGATTCAATTATGATTAACAATTCAGAATTTTAATGATTAACAGATTTATTTTTCTTATTAAAATCGCAGATTAATTTAGAAGCTGAAAGTTTACTACTGCAGGATGTTGGTACAAGGTGAAAGATTAATCAATATTCTTTGTAACAGGATTTTAACGACTGTATTTGAAAAATTATTTCCAGTTTCGATCAGATCCTTACCAAAGTCAAATAATTAGAATTTAAGAGTGAATGATTTCCTAAATTAACTTTCCCTTTTCTTTCTAAAAGTTAATTTAAAAAAATCTTTCATTCTTAAATTGTAATTCGTTTATTTTAAATTTTTTCTCACATAAGCATAATCTTTTTAGCTAAATATTTTTCGAGATCTATATATTTGAATAAGATAATAGTATTCAAAATACCTCGATTCGGACTTAACTAGTCATAGATATATTTATATTTATTTATTTTTGACACATAATAATGTGCAATGGATAAGATAATGGTGCCCCGGAAAGGCGGAGATCCTGGGTTCGATTCCCGGGGGCCATGGGATGTTTGGCCTCACCAATAAAAAACACTCACATGTCTTGTTAAATAATCTTTTTAGGCCTGATAGTCAGAAACTGGAAAAAATTTTTAAAATAGAGTTGTCAGTAATTAAAATTCTATTATAAGGAATAATTATTAATCTTTTACTTTGTAGTAACATCCTGATAAAAATTCAGATAACTACCAGCTGTCTGTTAAATTGTTATATCTTCTCAGATTTTTCATAAAAATAGAAAGGAGTTGGAAAGCGAAGAATAGAAAATGCTAAATTTTTAAAGGTGTTAATCAGGGCCGCAGAGAGGGGGGCTATATCCCCGGGGCCCGGCCCCTCCGAGGGGGCCCGGGCCCATTGAGCTCTCATCTTAAAATTCTAATAAAAATTAAATTTCATGGTTAAATTAAAATATTAAAAAAAAACATTTTCTTGAAATTTTTTTCCTCAGGGGGCCCGGGCCCTTTACGCTCAAATCTTAAAATTTTTATTAAAAAAAATCATTTTCTTGAAATTTTTTTCCTCAGGGGGCCCGGGCCCTTTAAGCTCAAATCTTGGAAAATTTCAACTAAAAAAATCATTTTCTTGAAATTTTTTTCCTCAGGGGGCCCGGGCTCTTTAAATCAAATCAAATTTGATCTTTTCACGACTCAGGATAGCTAATAGCTAATAGCTAACGCAGATTTCAATGGTTAATTTTCAAAAAAATTTTCCATACCCCCAGATTCCCTCGGAAATTCTCTGTCCAAATCTGGCCTCGATAAATTATTGTACCTCTTTGTTTAGGAAATTTTGAAAATTTTTTAAATAACTTTAAATAAATATTGTAAGCTATGTATAACTATTTCAAAAGTTATGTCAAAAACTGTGTAAAAAATGTTGGCATGAAGGCCACAATAGCCTTTTATATACTAAAAAAAAAAAAAACTAATTTTTTTTTTTTTTGGGGGGGGGGGCCCGTATTAGTAAGTAGCCCCGGGGCCCGTCAAGTCTGTCTGCGGCCCTGGTGTTAATTATCAATTCTTGATTGAATTGATAAGGATAAAGTCAGGGAGAATTTTTAATTAGATCCTTTTTAGACTTTACTCGTCGGTCGGGATTAGGGTCCGACCGAAACAAGATTTTCAGCCGAAACCGAAACCGAAACCGAATATTCGGCCTCAACCTTAGTTTCGGCCGAAACCGTAACCGAAACCGAAACTTGTATTTCCTATAAAAATTTTTTTTCATTTTACTTTTTTTTTTTTGAATTTTTTTCCCTCCCGTGAAAATCATTTTACCTTTTTTTTAGGGAGACTAAAATTTTTTTCTCCCTCAAGAGCAAATTATTTGACCTTTTTTTTTTTTGCATGCGAGTCTCATCCCATTTTTTCAGAATCTGGTTTCGGCCGGCCGAAAGGTTCGGCCACTTTTTGGCCGAAACCGAAACTACGGCCGAAACCATGATTTTTGGCCGAAACTGGCCGAAACCGTAACCGAAACCGAATATTCGGTCGGTTCCTAGTCGGGATATCGAATGCCATTATCAATGCCAATATTAGTTTATAAATGTGTTTTTGAATATAATTAAAAAGACGGGTTTAGAGGTGCATGTGGTAAAGTACCGAGGTTTCAAATAGACAGACCCAGGTTCGGGTCTAACAAGGGCAAAATTTTTTTACCACCGGGCCTTGGTGTAGTGGTTAGCATGCTGGCCATTTGTACCAAATGTCGCGACCTATGCGACCAAGATTAATCTAAATTGAATTGGCTCTCAATCAATTTAAATAAATAGGGCGGGATTTAAATACCTTAAATGAAATTTAAAAAAGACATGCCTATTAATAATTAATTTAATTATTTATTAATATCGATATAGGATTCTTCTAATTTATTTATTTATCTCTCTCTAAAATTGTGAAAATCTGATCAAGTTCTATTAAATGCTCACTCACACTTAATTTGTCTCTAGTTGGGAAGAAAAATCACATTTCTATTAACAAATTACCAATTTTAAAAATAATATTGGAGTCGGTAGCTTTACACTTTATTCACGGCAACTGTTTCGGTAACCACATCTTCAGTAAGTTGCTCAATTACTTGAATTGCTCTTTACACTGATGCTTCCTATACATAATACTTTAATATTGTCAGAGGCACCTCGAGCCACTGAAGATGGTTATGGTTACCGAAACGTCTGTCTTGAATAAATTGTAAACGCTGGTTTTATTCAACCTAATTTAAAAATTCTATTTCTCATCTATATACTGTAAATTATTAAAATGCAGTATATAAATTAATATTCAAAAAAAAAAATGATAATTTTTTGAGCTTTTTATTACTTTTTTTTTACTAAAATTAAGATTCACTGAATATTTATAAATTTTCGACCTCAACAAAACATAATTTAATTATTTAATAATAAATTTAAAACAAATATGAAACAACTTCAAAATTTCATTAGACAAATACCCGGAAAGCATTTTCGGCTGGAAATAATAGAGAGAGAGAGAGAGAGAGAGATATATATATAGAGAATTTAGTATTTTGAATGAATGAATCAAAGTTCATCAAAAAATATAATAAAACGGTTTAGCTCGAAATAGAGAGGAGGTAAATAAATAAAACACGCCCTAAGAGGGAGAAATCAAATCAATCAACCCCTTCTATATTCAGATATTAAAAATTTAATAAAATAAAATAATGCAGAAAAAAATTTCAATTAAAATAAATATCAAGAAAATTTTTTTAGGAGTTTCAAAAATCTTATTCCCTTCTAAAATTGTTAAAAACTGAGCAAGTTACTATTATTATATGTTCGCCACTCGAAGTTTTTTTTTACTTTCTCTTACCCTATATTTGTTGAAATATATAGAGAGAGGAAGTAATGCGATCATGCCAAAAATTCAATGTTGCGATGAGTTGATGGATATACATTTTTTGAGGTCCCCTGAGTTCAAAAATGTGTCTTTCGCAAATTGGTCTGTGTCTGTGTGTGTTTTAATTTTAAGCATGAAGGAAATGAGCTACGAGGTTGAAATTTTATATTTAAGTTAGGCACCCTCCTAAGTTGTGAAAATAAGCCAATCGGCCAAAAAGTACTAGTACTGTACTGAAATACTTTTTCAGTTTTTTTTCGATTTTACTCACTCCAACAATTTTGATTAAAATTAAAAAATCAATTATTTTTTAGATGCTCTTTAAAATGTATTTTCTCATTTTTACCCTTGAAATCTTTTGAAGTACACTTTACTCTTGTACTTCATAGGAAAAAGGTGACATAATATAAATCTTTTTCTTTTTAGATTAAAATTCATATAAAACAACAATTTTTTAAATACTCTTTAAAAAGTATATCAGTAAAATATTTTGTACAAATTGTTTGAAGTATACTTTACTGATGTATTTCAGATTTTTCAAATTCACTTTCCGGCTCTTCCTTCTATAGAGCCAACGTTAAATCCCTAAGGGGATTTGCTTGTAAATTTTGATTCAAATTACACATTAAAAAAAATTTTGTAATTCTTATGTTAATTTCGACGCTCTAATTAGTAAAGTGCCCTTAACTCTACTTTTTTTCGAAAATCATTTTTTTGTATTTTCTGTTGAAAAATATCATTCTCCTTATGTCCAGAACTGAGTAAGAGCGTAATTCAAATTTTTCAGTTCGAAAAGTTGCCGCACGAAAAGTGTTTAACAATGGCTCTAACAATAACAATGAAATGTTTTTTGACTCTCCTGAAAAATAAACAAAAATGGAGTTAGGCACTTTGCTAATTAGAACGTCGATTTATTTAGAATTCTCTATTGTGTATAAAATATTCGAATATGGGATTAAAATTTTGAAAAATAACAATAGTTTATTTCAAGAAGTCATCATTTAAAATACAAGTTTGGAACACAAAAACATCTGGACAGTACACAATGCTGTCACGCCAGATTTTTGTCTCTAGGAGAGAGGGAAAATCATGCTTCTATTAAGAAAACACGACATTTTTTTCAAGTAATTTTAAATAAAAATAAAAAAAATGAGATTTATTTTACTGAATAAAATCATAAAGCGTGAAGTTAGCTGTCTGTGGTTTCTGCCAAAACCAATTCTAGAGTTAAATTAACCCTAAAACAATTCCTGAATCAATTGTGTATATATAATTTATAGTACAAACAAATTTCATTGTTTTGGAAATGGAATATTTTTTAACTTTAAGAATTTTTTTTTTTTTTTTTGTTTCTAGATGGTTGTTGTAAATAGGCTGTATTATATAAACCATTAATTTTGAAAATGGGTAAAAGACCAATTTTCTTAAACGCTCTCCGTCAAGTAATGATCTATTTTATTATTTTCGTATTTTTTTTTACTAGAGTTTTTAAGAGTTAAAAGTTTAGTTACGAGTTAATGATTTATAAAAGAACAAAATCCTATCTCCATTTTTATAAGAGTAATATCATCTTTAAAAAAAACTAAAATTGGAGAGGACAGTACCTTCAACTGCGGAATTCTTTTTCAAATTAATAAATTATATGTTGTTTTAATTTTAATATTATTAATGCCAACTCATTTGAATAATAACTAACTCATAATCACGCAACTATTAGATTTAATTCATAACTAGAACAATAGTTCATTTGTTATTAACGAACTGAATCCATTTGATTGATCATCGAGTTGTTAGACTAATAAGCAACTGCTCATCTAACCATCCATCCTTTTTGTAAGTTTTCAACTTAATTGAAACAAGAATTCAATTAAACTTTGATATGAAATAATTGAGAAAGTTAAATAGAACGAATCCAATGAATGTTTAAACAATTGTTCACACTTTCAAAATTTTAAAACTCCGGAATAAAAGGGAAAAGAATCAATATACTGTATATAAAAGAACAAGCCCGATGACTGACTAATGTATTCTTTCGCATAGTAATTCAAAATCAGATTTCTAAATAGTGAGAAAAAGAGTATTCTTTTTTCTTCTCTCTTGGCCTTATCCCTATATGGGGTCTGCAAAATTAATTTATAAACAAATAAAAACCGACTATTGATATGGAAAACGGAAAAAAGGCTGACATAAAGGATAGAAAGAAATGCCAGCCTTAGCTCAGGTAACTCGTGGTCGCCATCCACGTACTCACTAGAAGTGAGCCCCTGAGTGGATTTAGAAAAAGAGTGAAATGGATTTAAAATAAACCTCTAAATGTGACCGTCCACATGAAGAGGTACCAAATCTTCACTGGGCTAAATTTTCAGGAGAGCCGATTTATTAAGTTTTTTTTTTTTTTTTTTACACTCACACTTTTTTCCCATTCACACACATATATACACAGTCTTTTCGGCAGCTTAGGTGATTTAAGACTTTTACGATACCCTTTATTTGTAAGTAAGTAAGAGCAGAGAAATGAATTTGAAAAATCTGAAATGCATCAGTAAAGAATACTTCAAACAATTTTCATGAAATATTTTTTAAAGAGCATAGATTTATGAATTTTAATCAAAATCGTCAAAGCCAATTTTGTGAAAATCGAAAAAACACTGAAAAAGTACATCCTTTGAAATACAAGAGTGCTTCAAAACATTTGAAGGGCAAAATGAGAATATACATTTAACTAGTGAAGAGAAGTGGCTGTAGACTTTGAATTTGGTATAGGAGACTTAGCAGTCAAGGAATTAAATAAAAAACTTTTATTTAATTAATTAACCATCGACGTTTCGGTCGCAAATCACGACCTTACTCAGGACGATTAATTTTTAGAATACAAGGTTAACAGTATTATATTCAATTACACTAGTCGACAAAAATGAACTTTTTTTCTTTCACAAGAATGAAGATATGAAATTCTAGAAGTATTTTTCATGCTGAATTCAAATATCAATTCAGTTTTTCCCCATCAGGCACAGTTTTAGAGATATAGAGCAAAATAGATTTTAGTCGAAAATGGGCTCTAAAACGGCTTTTATTTAAAATGTTCAAATTATTTTTAACGCGACACCCCTTCAAATTATGCAGATAGTTAGAATACATATAAATTTTAAGTTTCATCCCAATCGGAGGTCATTTAGACGTGCCGCAAACGGCTTAAAGTTTAGAAAAATCGAAATTTTCAAGATTTTTTTTGCTTTGGTCACCCCTAATACAATTTTAGAGATCCCTGAATGAAAAAACATATATGTACGATATTCTATAGTTCTTTGGCTTTCTAAAAAGCATTCATTCGTAAAAATCTGTTAATTATTAACGAAATTATTAATAAAAACGTGAGCAAAGAAAAAACACAAGTAAACTCACTGGACGAAAAAAATGGACCTCTTGTTCTTTTAGAAGTATAAAGAAAGATATGAGATTCAAAAAATATTTTTTTTTAATAATATATAATAAAGTTAGGGCCCGTGACCCGATGCTCAGAGAGGATACATTAGCTTCTCGTGGATAGGGTTCGCTTTTTAATTCAATTGAAGTCCATTTTTTTCGACCAGTGAGTGTACTTGTGTTTTTTCTTTGCTCACGTTTTTATTAATAATTTCGTTAATAATTAACAGATTTTTACGAATGAATGCTTTTTAAAAAGCCAAAGAACTATAGAATATCGTAAATATATGTTTTTTTCATTCAGGGATCTCTAAAATTGTATTAGGGGTGACCAAAGCAAAAAAAATCTTGAAAATTTCGTTTTTTCTAAACTTTAAGCCGTTTGAGGCACGTCTAAATGACCTCCGATTGGAATGAAACTTAAAATTTATATGTATTCTAACTATCTGCATAATTTGACGGGGTGCGGCGTTAAAAATAATTTGGACATTTTAAATAAAAGCCGTTTTAGAGCCCATTTTCGACTAAAATCTATTTTGCTCTATATCTCTAAAACTGTGCGTGATGGAAAAATTCTAGCTACATATCTGAATTCAGGGTGAAAAAATGCACTAGGTTCACCTATCAGATTTCTTGTGAAAAAAACCTTGTCGACTAGTGTTATCATTGAAAATTATACAATATTTAATTGGGCTATATGTATTAAGAGTGAGTGACTCGCTCGCTTAGGACTTGGGATTAGGACAATGATTGTATCATTGATTGTAATAAGTCCTAAGCGAGCGAGTCACTCACTCTTGATACATATAGCCCAATTAAATATTGTATAATTTACAATGATAATTGAATCTAATCAGTGAAAAAAAAATTTTATAGAAACGTAGTTATAACTATGAAGGACAATTTCTTACTCAATAAATGGGTCGTGTAAACCAGCCTTCATTAATAATGACTATATAGTGATAGTTATTTAGCATAATAATTGATTTTTGTGAATTTTTATCACTCGAAGCGTGAAATAAGAAATAACTAATTTTTATCTTAAAAAAAAATTATATGTAAATCTGTTATATAAGGTAATAGATGAGCGGAAAAAGAGCCTCTGGGATATTTATTTCTCCCCTCACCCTTTCCTTTTTCAGAGTCATTTCCCTATTCTACTCTCAAATTCCATCCGTTCAATTTTCTAATCTATTTCCTGCATGAGAGATGCTCACTCTCTTCACTCCTTCTCATGAGAAACACCCAATCATCTCCTCTCTTAACTTCCCTTTTTTTTATCATCTTTAGTAGATGTATGTCTCGCCTCAGGGTTTAAGGAGTGTTATATAAAACTTTGTAAGGTAATATAGTTGAAACATAAAAATTCTTATCAACAAATTGCATATCATACGCCAATTTTTTTTGTTCTGAGGCATTGGAGATCGTTTAGAAAATCATAATTTAAAAGAGAAATCTTTATTTAGGACAAAGAAATAAGATTTGCGATCTGAATGAAAATGTTTAGTATTCTATTATTAATGTAATAGTGCCAGGAATGAATTATTGAAAGGTGATCAAATTTTTTATATAAAAAATCTGGTGTGACTGGTCACATCAAATTTTTTGTGTACCTTACAATTGTTAGTTTCAAATTTGACCACTTGTATTTCATAAGTAAAAAGTAAAAAAAAGTCAATTGATTTAAATTTTCCATAGGCTCTGTATATTTTAAATATTGACTGCTTGATATAAACTATGGTTATTTTTCAAAATTTTAATTTGAACATTTTATAAACAATAGAGAATCCTAAATAAATACAAAATTTCATAAGAATTGAAAAAAAAAATTTATTTAATGTGTAAAAAGTTCCCTCATTTGAATTGGAATTAACGTGTAAATCCCCATAGGAATTTAACATTGGCTCTATGGAAAGTGAATTTGAAAAAACTAAAATACTACAATACATCAGTAAAGTGTAGGCCTACTTCAACCAATTTTCACGAAAGATTTTATTGTTATACTTTTTAAAGAGCATCTAGCCCTCGAGATTGACGTAGATGGTAGCGCGCCTGCCTTGTATACCAAGGGACGAGGGTTCGGATCCCAGGCAGTCCGATGATTTTATTTAGGCCATTTGGATACCAAATGGCTTAAATAAGAATGCCTGGACCTCAATATATAAATATTCTTAATAACGGGTATCGTAAAAAGTCTTATATGGCGCTGGTTGCCGAAAAGACTGTATGTGTGTGTGAATGGGAAAAAAGTGTGAGTGTTTTAAAAAAAAGCATCTAGTCCTCGGGCTTGGTGCATTGGTTAGCGTGCTAGCCTCGTATACCTAGAGTCGCGGGTTCGCCAGGCAGTCCGATGATTTTATTTAAGCCATTTGGATAGATAGATAGATTCGCTCGTAGGGGCACTGCGATCTCCCGGATCTATTGTGCCCCCTTTTCTATCATCCTCCTACGGTATAAGTCCCCGTTTAGAGAATCTTTTCCAGTCCGATGGCTTCCAAAAAGCTAAGGATCTGGCGCGGTTCTAAGGATGGAAGCTTCTTCGATGACAGACAATATGCTCCCCATATTCTTCTTCTTTTGGATCAGAGCTCCACAATCCTTTAGGAGATGAGCTGGGGTCTCCTGCTGATTCACAGAATCTGCATATGTCAATTTCTTCAAGACCCAGTTTCTTCAGGTGTCCCCTGAGTCTGCAGTGTCCTGTTAAGAAACCTGTCTCAGTCAGTATTCTCAACTTGTTCTTGCTAAGTTTCAGGCAGTCCGCAATTCTTTTGTGGTCAAATGTCCCGAGAAGTTCTTTGGATTGCCTCAGTTTTGGATATTCTGTCCATAGCTGTTCTCTTTCGTTCAAGTCATTTGGATACCAAATGCCTCAAACAAGAATGGCTGGACCCCAAATAGATATATTAAACATACGAGTATCGTTAAAAGTCTTAAATGGCCTAAGTTGCCGAAAAAACTGTGTGAATGTGAGTGTGAGTGGGAAAAGAAAATTCCCCTTATTTGCAGTTAACCTTGCAAGTTACTAACAAAGTGAGAAACAGTAGATAAGATATTTAAATACATTTTTCTCATTTTATTTATGTAGGTCTATCTACATATATACAATGATTGAAAACAAATCGAGTACAGGTATATTCCCAGGTAATAAAAATTTACAATACTATAATATAATAAAATCCGCTCACCCTCTCTTTTTTTTATATTTCAATTTAAATATACATTTAGCATTTTTTACGGTCGGTATTTCTTTTGTCGTAAAAAAAAAATTATCCATCAAATTGATTATTTTGTTTTTCTCCTCTCTTTGATAGAGCTTTTTTCAACTTTATATTTTTAAGAATTAAAAACTTCAATGTATTTTTTTTTTATGTCTTTTCTTTACTAAACTAAAACCTCTCTGGTCTTATTATCCACGATTTTTATTTCCTTCGCTTCGAGATTGCCCGAGTAAAAAATAAAAGCTAAAAATAGAGGGTGGATAGTAATATTTGTTTAAGACTCCAGAGCCTTTAACTTAATTCATTTGTTGGAGGTGTTTACGTTGGAGTCTTTTCGGGACTGATTGAAAAAGAAGGGGGATAAAAAAGAAAAACATTTGACGTTTTATGTCTTCTATAATTTACAAAAGATTATTAAATTCCTGTCTCTTTGAGGTTTAATAGCAAATGCATTAGCCTCTAGGGAAGTGTAGAGCTCATATCCCCGGGGATTTGTTTTATTAATTTAATGAAAAATACATTAAAGAGCTTTGAGCAAAAAGGATTAGCAACTTTTCTAATAAATTCTTTCTCAATTATTTGCGATATGTTAATGAAAGAAAATCTGGTGTGACTGGTCGCACCAGATTTTTTGTGGCGACATATATTTAGTTTCCGACAGTACGGTACAGTGGGGAACAATATTAAGTCCCCATGCGTTTTCTACTTATGATTATTTCATTGTTTAAAAAAAAAAATATTATATATTTTTTAATGGAAACTTTCATGGTTCCAACCTAGAAAATTTCTAATAAAGATTTTTCATTTTCTTTTATAAAAACAATGAAATAATCTCAAGTAGAAAACGCATGGGTGGGACTTAATATTGACCCTCACTGTACATTCGAATTTCAAGATGTAAAATTTAATAATATTTTTATTTTGTTACCATAGGAACCATTTCTCCT
>JAKCPI010025045.1:0-13170 GCA_023213315.1 Euborellia annulipes
AATTCAGAATTTTCCTATGCTTTATAAAAAATTAAAGCCGCTTAAAATTGATTAAATCTCGCAAATGAAAAATAATAAAAATTATTATATAAATAAATTTTTTATTTTTTTTCTTGAAGTGGTCTGAGATAGGAGTCTGGTCAAGAGAAACCCATAGAGAGACACCCCGGTATTTTAGGCCCATATACATGAATTCAAGAGATTTGCATCATTTATTGCCTGATACGAGTTGATTGAAAAATTGCGGCACTTAATTAAGAAAGGGCGGGCCCGAGCCACCTCGAGGGGGGGTCCAGGGTGGGGGCGAAGCGAAGGTGGGGTAAGTGGCTAGTCATATATTTCATTAGACGCCTTATACTGCCCTATTAGTCGGGGTGGGGGGGGGGGAGAAATAATCCTAACCCCCCCCCATCAAAAATTTCTGGCTACGCCTATGTATACAATCATATAGTATGTAAATGAATTTAATAAATTAATTTCGAGGTATTTCAAGGAAGAGAGAATTGTCTGGTTATTTAAGTCTAAAGTTGTGCCAGGTTTCCAGGTGGTTGGTTTGGTAAAGGATGCCAGAGAGAGTGAGATACTAAGAGAGAGAGAGAGGGGGGGAGTGGTTACGGGTCTGGTTTGTGGGTTTCCTTTTAATGGGACAGACTCAACCTACCCGGCTGTTAGTAATTGGTGGTCAAAGGGGTAGATTCTTCTCTGGCTACCATTTCTCTATCGCTCTCTATCTCTCAACAGACAACTTGAATCGAGTCGAGAACGATTATTAAGAAACGCAACTCCAGCAATTAAATCCCAGTGAAAGCGGGAAACTATATGGGATATATTTAACAAAAGAAAAAGATCTATTATTAAAAAATTTGGTGTGACTGATCGCACAGCACACAACTTTCTCTTACATTCATAATTCAAAGTTGAGTTCTATGCATGTTACACCAGATTTTTTGTGACGATATATATTTAGTTTTCACCAATATATTAAAATTCAAGATATAAAATTTAGAAGCCCTCGGGCTTGGCGTAGTTGGTAGCGCGTGAGGTTGGTGGACGCGGTCGAGGATTCGGATCCCAGGCAGTCTGATGATTTTATTTAAGCCATTTGGATACCAAATGGCTTGAATAAGAATGCCTATATATATAATTAATAAATAAGAGTATCGTTTAAGTCTTATATGGTCTATATATACTGTATACATATATGGGTAAAAGAAAGTAAAGAGTAATGTGTTTCAAACAATTTTAAGTACAAATTGAGTATTGAGCTTTATTTAGGCCTATAACCCTACTTATTTTGTTGTAATCTTAAAATTTGTACGATTGTTAATTTTCCTTTTTTTTTTTTTTTTTTTAACACACTTTTTTCCCAATTTTTTTTAAATTTCCCATCCAATTATTTTGTTAATATTTGTGAATAAATTATACACTTTATCCTCTATACTAATAAATACTTAAAATAATATTTGTTCCATTATTATTATATTTAGAATATAAACAGACATTGGGGATTTAATAAATAATTCAGTTAAAACCGGACATTATTGACACAGGGCTGGTTGAATATCACTTATAGGGCAAGTCCTAGGAGATAACAACAACAGTTCGTCGTGTTTGTTTGTCCTGTTAAGGCCCCTTTGTGTAATTAACCCATTAGGTCTGAAATTGAATGGGTGAGGCCTGTTTGAGCCCAATAGTCAAATAAACATTTTGATTCTGTGCAGGTGTGATTATTTGTTCAGGATTAGCAAGTTTGGAGTTTCGAAGGAAAAGACCCAATATGCTCTACACTACATGAATAGAATAGAGAAGGGCAAATGGATATAATGATGATGATCAGAGAAGATTCCCTGTGAATGATAAGAAAGTCAAGTTTTACAATAATAGGAATTTTTGACAAATAATGCCAATTAAAAAAAAAAAAAAAATTGGAAATGTACGAGTAAACTCTAAAATTGTGAGATTATCTCTAAAACTATTCAATTTTCAAGAATAAAAAAAAACTTTATAAAATAATTAGTTTTATCATATTTTGTCAAATTAAAATAAAAATGTCGTCACAGATACACCAATAGACCAGTTTGCGGGACCCACTTTTTTGGGGACCTATATCCATCAAAATCTCGACATAGAATTTTTGACATAATCGCAATACTTTCTCTCTATATACATTTCATACATAGGGTAAGAGAAAGTAAAAAATTATCTGGAATAGGAGCCTCAAATAGAAAAATCTAGTATGACTGGTTGCACAGCACACACAACTTTCCATTACCTTTGGTAATTTAAAGCTATGTTTTGTGATTGCCGCACCAGATTTTTTTTTTTGTGTCAACACATATTTAGTTTCCGACGACATATATTTTTTTTTTTATTTTAGTCTTTTCGGTATCTTAGGCCATATAGACTTATAACGATACCCAGGATTTAAGAAATTATATATACTAAGGGATCCAGGCATATTTATTTATACTATTGTAGTAGCCCACAGAGCCAAAGGACTTTAGCAACAGAAAAGATTGAAGATGAGACACTAACCCTTGAGAGAATCCGTCTTTGTAAAGAAACCCGTAAAGGGTGAGTTAAAATCATTTGAAAGAAATTTTTGGCTGACATTTTAAAATTAAGGTGTTTGAAGGGGGAGTGAAATGTGAGGTCAACTAATATAGTTAACGAAAAAAATTGTAAAAAAATAAAAAGAGAAAAAAGAGATGTATCAAAATGAAAAATAAAACTATCATGTGAAAAATTTCTAAAACACACTCGGCCTCCGTCATCAAATTTTTGTTTTTCTTAATTAAAAAATATTTCTGACTCCGAGGCCAGCCATTCTGAATTGGCAACTGGAGTCCAGGGGGGTCTCTCGTTATTCCAACGGAACTCAGTGAGATCTCTTCCGCTCTCATCGGAGTCCGAACCTACCCGTCTGCCAACACCCATCCTCATAACACAACATTGGTAACCCCGACTTCGCACATTGAAGGAGGATGAACAACACCACATAACACAACACTGTATTAACTTTGTCTGGCCATGCGAAAAGAATCCGCCATTTTGATTCCATCCAGCGCGAAGACAAATTGCCCATAGGAAATGTATAATATTTTTTTACTATTATTTGTACTAATGATTTGTTTGGTGGAGTTCTAAAACAGCTTTCATAAAATATGCTAATATTTGAATGATCCCTTATGGTAGGCTATATAACAATAGTGGGGCTGAGGTCAATTAGTCAACGAGAACCAACGGTCGAAAGTTTAAATCTTATCAATTAGTCGCCCAAAAGGTAATCTTAAAAGTTCAATATAAGTCAATTTTCATTCATATGCTTAAGAAGAGCAAGCACAAGCGCGAGAAGACGATCGGATATGTGAGAATGGAGGAAAGGCTTGAAGATATTAGCCTTAGCTCGGGTAACTCGTGGTCGCCATCCACGTATTCACAAAATATGAGCCCCTGAGTGAAATAATCAATTTCTCTAATTTGGATTATTTAATTATTTTTTATTTTTAAGTATTGGTACATTATCAAAAAGCTTTCTTTTAAGTTATAAATTTTTTAAATTTTTTAATCCACTTTAACAATTTTTTTAATCTCGCAAAGTCTCTCTTCAATTATACATAAATAAACTGTCTTTTTAAAAGATATTTTATTTATATACGTATATATCTTCTTTGTGAATATTTTATTATAAAATTATATATATAATTTAATCGTCTTAAAATGCAAATAATGAAAAAAAGCTTATTAAATATAAAATTGAATTGAATAAAGAAATGATTTGAAAGGATTTAATTAAAAAATATAAAGAGGGAATTACGTTGTTTATAGAAATATTAAATACGTGACGGAGAGAAAACTTATCGAATTACTTTTTGAATATTTATTATAGCTTTCTACTGTATATACTTAGTAAAGCGCGTAGATAATTCAAGGGCTGGTAAGAAACGCTTCTTTCACCAGGCACTAATTAATAATAAATTTTTAACCCTATGACTTCTTTTTTTTTTTGGAGTATAGACTTTCACAGTTGTTATCATTAATAAAAGAATGATTTAATTATTTGTAAAAAATTACAATGTTTCGGCCACTCATTCTGTGGCCTTCTTCAGTTAAAATTCAGCTAACAAGTAAGATTATAAAGGTTGTTACATCTGTGACAATCTCAATTAAATTAAATGACTTCGGCTAAAAGAGCAAATAAAAAAAAAAAATTTGCCCTCGGGGCATGGCGTAGAGGTTAGCGTGCTAACCTCATATACCAAACGTCGCGGGTTCGGACCCCAGGCAGTCCGATGATTTTATTTAAGCCAATTGGATACCAAATGGCTTAAATAAGAATGCCTGGACCCACAATATATATATTAATTACAACGGTTATCGTCAAAATCTTATATGGCCTAAGTTGCCGAAAAGACTGTGTGAATGTGTGTGTGAGTGTGAATGAGAAAAAAGTGTGAGTGTTTAAAAAAAAAAAAAAAAAAAAAAAAAAAAAATTTAAATAAAATATATCTTTGTAAAGGCTTGACTATTTATGTTGATATAAAAATTCAATGCAATCAGTCAAGGGGTTCCAGAAAAAACCTTCCAGTTTAAAAAGAGTTTGAAAAATAAATGCACTTCCTATCCTTGATAATTTAGCAAAAAATGGCGGATATCTGATGAAAGAAGCGTTTCCGAACTTTTTTCTTTACTTTAACCAATTATTTCGGCGTATTAACAGAGCCACTCTATCAATCAAGTATTTTATTTATTATAGACTAGCTTACAATCGCTTGCTCTAGTAAGCTAGCGAACCCTCGCCATTCGTTTATTTCCATTGACAAAGAAAATCAATGAAAAATCAAAAAATCAACAAAAAGTCTTTGGCTCCGGTTCGCCTGCGGCGAACCCTCGCCCTTTCTTTAGATAAATATAGATTCAAAAAATTTGAAATTTAAATTATATCCATAAATAGTCTAAATTAAATTAAATGAATCATGCAATACGTTTTAATGTAAGTTACATACATTAAGTATGTAATGTCGTTTTACTTTTAATATTCCAGTTATTTCCCAAAATAATCTCTTTCCATTATAATTTAACCAAATGACTTTTGGGACTAGAATGCTTATTAAAGAAAATGAATCTGCTTACTAGCTCAATTCTGAATATTTTCTAAAGTAAAATTTTTTATTGTAAATCTTAACGATAATAAACGATGGAATGTGTTTATATAACTATTTATCTGTAACCATAAAGATGAAAGTAAATTCAAACAATCTTAATATTAATTTCAATTTTTAATAATTAAAAAAAAAAATTAATTTTATTTCGGGTAACTCGTGGCGCGATATATTTTTTAATATATAGTTCTGTGCCATTTGTGTAGGCCTGAATATTTAGGCATTGGTTAATGTATCCCATTATTCGATGTTGCTTGATGAATAATATCCGGCTTTCAGTTGGAATTGAGTTATAAAAGCTTGCGTACGTGAGCACAAGACAAAGAGAGGGTTGCAGCAGAGTTCCAAATCTCCTCCTCTTCAACCCTATGGGCCTTAGGCTTCTCTCTCTATCTCTCTTTCCATTGATTTTGGCTCAGATAATGAACGTCATCTCTCTCCTTCTATTTTATATCCAAAATATCTCTCTCCCGAATTATTATTATAATTTAACCAATTTATTCATTTCTCTAACGTAAGATTAACAGATATATGAAATTATATTGTATTAAATCAAATCCCATTTTAAAAGGATTTTCTGGTTCCATTTACTTGTTCTTAGTTTAATTATAAAATCTCTATTAAAATAAATATTTTTAGAGATCATTTTGAAATGATAAATTAGAGAAAAGTTTATTATTTTTCGAACTTAAAACGAGAATTGAGAACGAGAAATTGAAATACAGATTCGAGATTTCGAGATCGAGAACGAGAAATAGATTTCGTCTTATAAGGAGAATTGAAAACGATAAATCGAATTCAAAATCGAGACCGAGAACGAAAAAATTAAATAGACTCCTATATAAGAATTCAGAAAACTAAATGCCAGCCCCACCCCCCCCCCCCGCGGCACCTCCCTAGTTAATCCCATCTATTTACCTGATATAAAGTGTTTAGAGAGTATTTGATCTTCGTTTAAGTCAAATTTCTTGTTTTTTTTTTTATAAAAAACATTCACACTTTTTTCTCATTCACACTCACATTCACACACTCATTCACACAGTCTTCTCGGCAACTTAGGCCATTTAAGACTTTAAACGATATCCGTTAATGAGTATTATACATATTGGGGTCCAGGCATTTTTATTTAAGTCATTTGGTATCCAAATGCCTTAAATAAAATTATCGGACTGCCTGGGGTCCGAACCCGCGACGTTCGGTATAGAAGGTAGACACGCTACCAACTACTCCAAGCCCCGTGGGCCAAATTTCTTGTTGTTTATTGAGCTTAATCTTTGACACTGAAAGTTCATTCAAATTATTTTATGTTTAAAATTAAATTCTGCTGCAATTTTAAAGAATCTTTACTTATCTTTACGAGCACAATTAATAATATCACAAAATTTTGGCATCTATGAATATTTGGGGAGCCTAAATAAATAAAAAACAAACATCAAATAAATCTCTATATAAAATAATTGATGTATGTCGTTCAGGCGCCATCTTGACTTCTAAAGTGACAGTTCGTTGGAATGACCCGTAGCCAGTAACGAAATTAAAACATGTTTATTTAATTTTAATCAGGATTTATATAAATAAAATATGGGGAATGACTTCCCCGAGACTTTCTCGTATATTCTTTTGGAATTACATCTGGGTGTGTGTGTGAACACGATTGCTTAAAAACCAAAGCAGCTAGATCGATGAAATTTGGTATATGCTCCTTACACTAAAATTGTAGAAATCTATCAATTTTTGGAGTAAATACGTCACTTGGAAGTAGTACTTTACTTAAAAAGTTTTTTCCAAAATTTTGAAATTTTCAATTTTTTTGTTATATTATGATAAAATACTCTATTTTAAAAAGTTTTTATTCTTTGACATTTTTTCGAAAACTGAATAGCTTTTGAAATAATCACAGAAGAAATAGAAAATTTTCGTTAATTTTGATAAAAAAATCAAAACAAAATCATACAGGTGTCATTAAAAAAAGGGTATATATAAACAAATTCATTTGTTTCACAAATTCATTTGTTTATATTTACCCTTTTTTTAATGACACCTGTATGATTTTGTTTTGATTTTTTATCAAAATTGACGAAAATTTTCTATTTCTTCTGTGATTATTTCAAAAGCTATTCAGTTTTCGAAAAATGTCAAAGAATAAAAACTTTTTAAAATAGAGTATTTTATCATAATATAACAAAAAAAATTGAAAATTTCAAAATTTGGAAAAAACTTTTTAAGTAAAGTACTACTTCCAAGTGACGTATTTACTCCAAAAATTGATAGAAATCTACAATTTTAGTGTAAGGAGCATAAACCAAATTTCATCTATCTAGCTGCTTTGGTTTTTAAGCAATCGTGTTTACACACACACACACACACACACACAGACATAATGCCAAAAATGGTATTTTTGGACTCAGGGAGGTCTAAAACGTGGAGAAACATCAAAATCTCGAAGTCGAATTTTTTACGATTACATAACTTTCTCTATACGAGAAAGTAAAAAACAATTGAATATTTTTTTTAAACATTTAAAATTTATTGACAATTTTTTTGTGTCATCTGTTAATATTTGTTTATGATTATTTTTTCATCATACTAGGCCTATATCGATATAAAAAAAATTCTGACCTGGTAATGGACATAAAAAAAAAAGAATATAATTATCGGAAATAGATAATTGGAATATCTGATTTGTGTTTCAATTAAACTAAATCAAGATTTATACAACCATTTTGTGCGATATCTAATTTGTAAATGTATCTGTGTCTATACTGAAGGGTGGGGCGGATTTAGTCATTTGTTAATTTATAATTATGATTAACAATTCAGAATTTTAATGATTAACAGATTTATTTTTCTTATTAAAATCGCAGATTAATTTAGAAGCTGAAAGTTTACTACTGCAGGATGTTGGTACAAGGTGAAAGATTAATCAATATTCTTTGTAACAGGATTTTAACGACTGTATTTGAAAAATTATTTCCAGTTTCGATCAGATCCTTACCAAAGTCAAATAATTAGAATTTAAGAGTGAATGATTTCCTAAATTAACTTTCCCTTTTCTTTCTAAAAGTTAATTTAAAAAAATCTTTCATTCTTAAATTGTAATTCGTTTATTTTAAATTTTTTTTCTCACATAAGCATAATCTTTTTAGCTAAATATTTTTCGAGACAAGGGCGGATCCAGAGGTGTTTCTCGGGGGGGTAATCTGGTGTGACTCGTCGCACAGCACACTATTTTTTTAATTTCGGTAATTTAAAAGCGCATTCTGTACTTGTTTGCCAGAATATAAATACACATCAAATTTTTGAGTATTAATTTTTAAAATTTTACATTAAAAATAAATTTTTTGCGAAAAAAAGGTATTTTTTTCGAATCTCGGGGGGGGTAATTACCCCCTTTACCCCCCTTGTATCCGCCCTTGTTTCGAGATCTATATATTTGAATAAGATAATAGTATTCAAAATACCTCGATTCGGACTTAACTAGTCATAGATATATTTATATTTATTTATTTTTGACACATAATAATGTGCAATGGATAGCACGCCTATGCCCCCGGAAAGGCGGAGATCCTGGGTTCGATTCCCGGGGGCCATGGGATGTTTGGCCTCCCCAATAAAAAACACTCACATGTCTTGTTAAATAATCTTTTTAGGCCTGATAGTCAGAAACTGGAAAAATTTTTTAAAATAGAGTTGTCAGTAATTAAAATTCTATTATAAGGAATAATTATTAATCTTTTACCTTGTAGTAACATCCTGATAAAAATTCAGATAACTACCAGCTGTCTGTTAAATTGTTATATCTTCTCAGATTTTTCATAAAAATAGAAAGGAGTTGGAAAGCGAAGAATAGAAAATGCTAAATTTTTAAAGGTGTTAATTATCAATTCTTGATTGAATTGATAAGGATAAAGTCAGGGAGAATTTTTAATTAGATCCTTTTTAGACTTTACTCGTCGGTCGGGATATCGAATGCCATTATCAATGCCAATATTAGTTTATAAATGTGTTTTTGAATATAATTAAAAAGACGGGTTTAGAGGTGCATGTGGTAAAGTACCGAGATTTCAAATAGACAGACCCAGGTTCGGGTCTAACAAGGGCAAAATTTTTTACCACCGGGCCTTGGTGTAGTGGTTAGCATGCTGGCCATTTGTACCAAATGTCGCGACCTATGCGACCAAGATTAATCTAAATTGAATTGGCTAGCAATCAATTTAAATAAATAGGGACGGGATTTAAATACCTTAAATGAAATTAAAAAAAAAGACATGCCTATTAATAATTAATTAAATTATTTATTAATATCGATATAGGATTCTTCTAATTTATTTATTTATCTCTCTAAAATTGTGAAAATCTGATCAAGTTCTATTAAATGCTCACTCACACTTAATTTGTCTCTAGTTGGGAAGAAAAATCACACTTCTATTAACAAATTACCAATTTTAAAAATAATATTGGAGTCGGTAGCTTTACACTTTATTCACGGCAACTGTTTCGGTAACCACATCTTCAGTAAGTTGCTCAATTACTTGAATTGCTCTTTACACTGATGCTTCCTATACATAATACTTTAATATTGTCAGAGGCACCTCGAGCCACTGAAGATGGTTATGGTTACCGAAACGTCTGTCTTGAATAAATTGTAAACGCTGGTTTTATTCAACCTAATTTAAAAATTCTATTTCTCATCTATATACTGTAAATTATTAAAATGCAGTATATAAATTAATATTCAAAAAAAAAATAATAATTTTTTCAGCTTTTTATTACTTTTTTTTTACTAAAATTAAGATTCACTGAATATTTATAAATTTTCGACCTCAACAAAACATAATTTAATTATTTAATAATAAATTTAAAACAAATATGAAACAACTTCAAAATTTCATTAGACAAATACCCGGAAAGCATTTTCGGCTGGAAATAATAGAGAGAGAGAGATATAGAGAATTTAGTATTTTGAGTGAATGAATCAAAGTTCATCAAAAAATATAATAAAACGGTTTAGCTCGAAATAGAGAGGAGGTAAATAAATAAACACGCCCTAAGAGGGAGAAATCAAATCAATCAACCCCTTCTATATTTAGATATTAAAAATTTAATAAAATAAAATAATGCAGAAAAAAAATTTCAAATAAAATAAATATATCAAGAAATTTTTTTTTTAGGAATTTCAAAAAATCTTATTCCCTTCTAAAATTGTTAAAAACTGAGCAAGTTACTATTATTATACGGTATGTTCGCCACTCGAAGTTTTTTTTTACTTTCTCTTACCCTATATTTGTTGAAATATATAGAGAGAGGAAGTAATGCGATCATGCCAAAAATTCAATGTTGCGATGAGTTGATGGATATACATTTTTTGAGGTCCCCTGAGTTCAAAAATGTGTCTTTCGCAAATTGGTATGTGTCTGTGTGTCTGTATGTCTGAGTGTGTTTAATTTTAAGCATGAAGGAAATGAGCTACGAGGTTGAAATTTTATATTTAAGTTAGGCACCCTCCTAAGTTGTGAAAATAAGCCAATCGGCCAAAAAGTACTAGTACTGTACTGAAATACTTTTTCAGTTTTTTTTCGATTTTACTCACACCAACGATTTTGATTAAAATTAAAAAATCAATTATTTTTTAGATGCTCTTTAAAATGTATATTCTCATTTTTACCCTTGAAATCTTTTGAAGTACACTTTACTCTTGTACTTCATAGGAAAAAAGGTGACATAATATAAATCTTTTTCTTTTTAGATTAAAATTCATATAAAACAACAATTTTTTAAATACTCTTTAAAAAGTATATCAGTAAAATATTTTGTACAAATTGTTTGAAGTATACTTTACTGATGTATTTCAGATTTTTCAAATTCACTTTCCGGCTCTTCCTTCTATAGAGCCAACGTTAAATCCTAAGGGGATTTGCTTGTAAATTTTGATTCAAATTACACATTAAAAAAAAAATTTTGTAATTCTTATGTTAATTTCGACGCTCTAATTAGTAAAGTGCCCTTAACTCCACTTTTTTTCGAAAATCATTTTTTTGTATTTTCTGTTGAAAAATATCATTCTCCTTATGTCCAGAACTGAGTAAGAGCGTAATTCAAATTTTTCAGTTCGAAAAGTTGCCGCACGAAAAGTGTTTAACAATGGCTCTAACAATAACAATGAAATGTTTTTTGACTCTCCTGAAAAATAAACAAAAATGGAGTTAGGCACTTTACTAATTAGAACGTCGATTTATTTAGAATTCTCTATTGTGTATAAAATATTCAAATATGGGATTAAAATTTTGAAAAATAACAATACTTTATTTCAAGAAGTCATCATTTAAAATACAAGTTTGGAACACAAAAACATCTGGACAGTACACAATGCTGTCACGCCAGATTTTTGTCTCTAGGAGAGAGGGAAAATCATGCTTCTATTAAAAAAACACGACCTTTTTTTCAAGTAATTTTAAATAAAAATAAAAAAAAATGAGATTTATTTTACTGAATAAAATCATAAAGCGTGAAGTTAGCTGTCTGTGGTTTCTGCCAAAACCAATTCTAGAGTTAAATTAACCCTAAAACAATTCCTGAATCAATTGTGTATATATAATTTATAGTACAAACAAATTTCATTGTTTTGGAAATGGAATATTTTTTAACTTTAAGAATTTTTTTTTTTTTTTTTGTTTCTAGATGGTTGTTGTAAATAGGCTGTATTATATAAACCATTAATTTTGAAAATGGGTAAAAGACCAATTTTCTTAAACGCTCTCCGTCAAGTAATGATCTATTTTATTATTTTCGTATTTTTTTTACTAGAGTTTTTAAGAGTTAAAAGTTTAGTTACGAGTTAATGATTTATAAAAGAACAAAATCCTATCTCCATTTTTATAAGAGTAATATCATCTTTTAAAAAAACTAAAATTGGAGAGGACAGTACCTTCAACTGCGGAATTCTTTTTTCAAATTAATAAATTATTTTTTGTTTTAATTTTAATATTATTAATGCCAACTCATTTGAATAATAACTAACTCATAATCACGCAACTATTAGATTTAATTCATAACTAGAACAATAGTTCATTTGTTGTTAACGAACTGAATCCATTTGATTGATCATCGAGTTTTTAGACTAATAAGCAACTGCTCATCTAACCATCCATCCTTTTTGTAAGTTTTCAACTTAATTGAAACAAGAATTCAATTAAACTTTGATATGAAATAATTGAGAAAGTTAAATAGAACGAATCCAATGAATGTTTAAACAATTGTTCACACTTTCAAAATTTTAAAACTCCGGAATAAAAGAGAAAAGAATCAATATACTGTATATATTATAAAAGAACCAGCCCGATGACTGACTAATGTACTCTTTCTCATTGTAATTCAAAATCATATTTCTAAATAGTGAGAAAAAAGAGTATTCTTTTTCTTCTATCTTGGCCTTATGGGGGTCTGCAAAATTAATTTATAAAGAAATAAGAGACCTAGAGAAAAGCAAGTAGGCCCGATATGAAAAACGGAAAAAAGGCTGACATAAAGGATTGAAAGAAATGCCAGCCTTAGCTCAGGTAACTCGTGGTCGCCATCCACGTACTCACTAGATGTGAGCCCCTGAGTGGATTTAGAAAAAGAGTGAAATGTATTTAAAATAAACCTCTAAATGGTACCAAATCTTCACTGGGCTAAATTTTCAGGAGAGCCGATTTAATAAAAAAGTTTTTTTTTTTTTCACACTCCCACTTTTTTCCCATTCACACTCACATTCACACACACCGTCTTTTCGGCAACTTAGGCCATTTAAGACTTTTTACGATACTCTTTATTTGTAAGGAAGAGCCGAAAAATGAATTGAAAAATTTGAAATACATTAATAAAGAGTACTTCAAACAATTTTCATGAAATATTTTTTAAAGAGAATATAAAAAATAGTTGATTTATGAATTTTAATCAAAATCGTCAAAAGCCAATTTTATGAAAATTGAAAAAAAAAAAAAAAAAAAAAAACTGAAAAAGTACATCC
>JAKCPI010025046.1:0-111542 GCA_023213315.1 Euborellia annulipes
AAATAAAAAAGTAACTTGAATCGCATTTGTTTAGATAAGAGCAAAAGATTGGATTGAAATTAGAAAAAAAATAAATAAATTAATTATTAAGATGAAGATGAATTAATAAAGATATATTATCTAAATTAAAAGAAATGTTGATAAGGAAATCTAATGACTTCCTAAACGCTGTTCATTTTATTTTGATAATAAGGTAGGCCTAATAATAAATATATGATTAAATTTATTATTAAGGTAATGAATAATTTAAAAGAATGAGCGTTTTTAGAATAAGTCTTTTATGGGAATATAATGCAAAAGACCCTAGGAATTAAACAAGTTGTGACCTGCAGGTGGAAAGGGAAAAACTTTCAAATAAAATTAATGCTTTTTCCTCTTTGAATGCATCAATAAGATATAAAGATTATAATTTTAGAGGTTTACCAGTTAGGCCTACTTAATTCTTTGTAAATATCCTAGTGAAAATCGGAATATGAAATCGAAATATTAGCAATTCTAAAAAAAGTTTGGTTTGACTAGCAGATAGACAGCATGATACAAAAAAACAAGGTATGTCCACTAGGGGTATGACTTTTCGACTTTTTTTTAAAAGATTTCCTGTATCACGACTCAATGAACATTTGCCTATTAATGACTAAAATGACGTTTATTCCATTAAAATAAAAAAAAGGTCACGCACAAACCACTTTGAAATTTTAGGTTGATTAGACGCAGTCTTGTATAAGCCGGTATATAAGAGAGGTGTACAAAGCGGGTAGTTGAGTTTTAATTAGCTTAATTTGCTTAATTTGGTGTCAATTCATGAACTTCCATAACGCTCTAGAAAATCTGGGGGGAAGGGACCCTTTGGAAGGGGTAAGCCAAAATCAAAAATATATATTTTGTTTTTTCTCATAAAGATTTAATGATAAACTATATAAATTCTATTTAAAAAAAAGCAAATTGTAGTATATTTTTATTATTCTAAATAAAAGACAGGCGTTGATCGACTGCAGCAAATGTTTGAAGAAAAAGGTACCCCAAACCCAAGTGTATTAGTTGCCAGCTCCATGTGCTGAATCTTTATAGGCCTACGTGTTCTCATGTGAGATGAACTCCCTAAGTTGACTAAATCATCAAACATCCACTACTTCTTTGTGCAGGATTTGATTAACAATAATAATAAATTGAAAGGAGCCTTCAGCAACATTAAAACTAAAATTAAATAAACAGGTGGCTGAAGAGACGACATGAAGTTTCTTTACCACCTCACTCGTGTCTTCGGTCACTTCGCTGAGAGAAATGAAATCTCTTCGTGAAATTTCAACAAATCTCAAACATCAGCAATGCACGCTGGACCTTTCGTGCCATTCAAGCCCTTCTTGCGTTTATTCTGATGCCTGAAATCCGTAAAGGTTGCGCAAAATTTGTCCATTCATTTCTTATTAAGGGGCTGATCATTTAATCAGCAGCCAATGGTTTCGCGTTTAAGATTTTGATGAACTATCTGCAACTCGACATCATCAGAGCTCAATTGCTTGAAAATCCACTGGAAAATAGATGATTTCCAATCAACATTGCCCGAAACAACCAATGCTGTGAGCGTGCAGTGCACTCAAAGATATGGAAGTAATCTACTAGGACTCCTCCCCTCAACAAGGACAACCCCCCACTGAGTTTCATCCTCAACAATGACCTTATCTAGAATATTTGACTTCCTTGGGTCTTTAATGACCCTATATAAGTGAGTCTAAAGCTTGAGTACACATTTATATCTATTTACAGTGACTTCAAAAAATTGGCAAAAAATCTAATATATAAAATTTTCAAATCATTTTGTGCGTGACGTTTTTATCAAATCACCTTGAAAGTAAGATTTTATTTAATCTTAAGTAAAAGTTCATCAAGTTATGATACAGGGATCCGAGGTTGTAAAAAAGTCATACCCCTAATGTCCACTTCGGAGCGAAAACTCGTCCTACTCTGCGCATGACGTCACGTGGCGGGCAGATAAGTAAGTTTGCTATGCGGAGTAGAGGGTAAATCACAGTTTTGTTTGCTTATATTAACAGATTTTATGAAAATAAAAACAAAACAAATATGATCTCTTTTAAATATGTTTATTTTATTAAAAGTGAATTTTATTTTGTAAAAAATAAGTGAGTACAAGCTATTATTTTATAACTATGATACAGTCTAAAAATAAATGAACCCAAAAATATTCATAGTATAGGTATCATTTAATGTATATATGTGATATTTAATGTTAAATATAAAATTAAAATTACTTAATATTAAAAATGTATTATAGAAATTTTTTTATTTTCTTTGTACTTGATTTATGACAAAGATTTTTTGCAAAAGTTCCCGATTAATTTTACTTTCTCTTACCTATGTATATATGTAATATATATATAGAGAGAAAGTATTGGATTCATGTCAAAAATTCGATGTCGAGATTTTGATGGATCTTCACGTTTTGAGGTCCCCTGAATCCAAAAAAGTGGTTTTCGCGACATGGTCTGTCTGTGTGTGGGTGGGTGGGTGGGTGTGTGTGTGGGGGGTGTGTGTGTGTGTGTTCAATTTTAAGCATGAAGGAATTGAGCTATGAGGCTGAAATTTTATATTTAAGTTAAACACCCCCGGGACCGGAAAAAATAAGCTTTTAATCAAAATCGGCCAAAGAGTACTAGTACTTTACTGATGTACTTTTTCAGTTTTTTTCGATTTTCTCAAAATTCGCTCTAACGATTTTGATTAAAATTCAAAAATCAATTATTTTTTAGATGCTCTTTCAAATGTATATTCTCGTTTTGCCCTCAAAATTGTTTGAAGCACACTTTACTCTTGTGCTTCATAGGAAAGATAGGAGAAATGGTTGCCATGGTAACAAAATATAAATATTTTCCTATACATATAAATTTTACATCTGAATTCAAATATTCCCTACTGCCGGGAACTAAATACATGTCGACACAAAAATCTGGTGTGACAAGCACAGTACACAACTTTTGATTACCGAAGGTAAGAGAAAGTTGTGTGCTGTGCGCCAGTCACACCAGATTTTTTCGTATTCTAATATACCTCCGTACTTTTTATATAATATTTTAAAATTTCTATATAGATATCTTCATTATGCTTAGTTTTGCTATGAATTTAATTAGCTAAATCCGTTATTATATCAATATATTATTGTTTTTATTGAAATTATCTCCATGAAACTTTAGAAACAAATCATCTGCAACCAGGGCCGGCACAAGCTATTCTGCCGCCCTAGGCAAGATTTTTTTTTGCGCCCCTCCCTCCCCCCCCCCAAAAAAAAACTTTAAAAATTTAAATTGCCGCCCCCTCCTTAAAATTTTCTCCTGATCTCAAAAATTTTTCTGCAAAATTTTTTTTTTCGCGGAACCAATTTTTTCCCGTGCGCCGCCCGCGGAACATTTTCTCTTGCGCGGAACCAAAATTTTTTTATCTTTTTTTTAGAGACGCAAAATTTTTTAAATTTTTTACTTTTTTTTAGAGACGATAAATTTTTGCCGCCTGCGGAACAAAATTTTTTTTCGGGTGCCGCTTGTGGAACCAAAATTTTTTTTCCCCCTTTTTGCCGCCCTCTCCAGGTTGCCGCCCTAGGCGACCGCCTAGTTCGCCTAGTGGGCGCGCCGCCCCTGTCTGCAACTGTAATAATTGAATATAAATTTTCAATTGGATAACTCCTTTATAGGAACCGGCCGAAATTCGGTTTCGGCCAAAAATTCTGGTTTCGGTTTCGGTCAAAAATTAGCCGAAACTTTCGGCCGGCCGAAACCTGAGTCTGAAAAGATGGGATGAGAATCGCACGCAAAAAAAATATATATAATAAATAAATAAATAAAAAAGGTCAAATGATTTGCACTTGAGGAAAAAATTTTCCCGCAAGGCGGAAAACTTAAGAGTCCGCAAAAAAGGGGAAAGGTTCCGCGGCCCCCCTCAGAAAAAATTTCTATATACGCCCCTGATAGTAAATACAAGTTTCGGTTTCGGTTACGGTTTCGGCCGAAACTAAGATTGAGGTAGAAATTCGGTTTCGGTTTCGGCTGAAAATCTTGTTTCGGTCGGACCCTAGTCCTTTAGATATAAATAATATCCAGTTTAAAGTTTCATTTATTTTATCAAATTTCTTTAAATTATTGCCAAGAAATGAATATTTTTATCTAAATCGATATACTATATATCCAGCTAAATTCTCACTGTATTTAAATATGGTAATAAAATTATTGTTAAAAATAATAATTTTTTATTATTTTTTTGGAAAGAAAAACACTTACTATTTTTAACATTAATCTTATCATCCCTGCCGCAGGCATTTGCCCATAATTTACATAAAGTTTCATCCTTTGGAAATCTATGATATTCCCGATGTTTTTTACTAAAATTACTACACCCATAAACTGCAGAGTACGGCATTTTGACTTCACAGTTCAACAATGCATTTAGTAGTATGTAAATATCTGTGGTAGTATCTGTATGCCACGTGCCACGTTTCACAGTGAGCTAGAGATAGGGAGAAGTGTATTTGTATCATAGTCTGCCTGCCATGTCTGCCTGCCACGTGACGTCACAGTGAGCTAGAGTGAGAGGGAAGATGTGCGCGTGGCTATACCTTGTTTTCTTGTATCATGGATAGACAGTACTAATACTTGGCAATTATATATAAGCTTAGAGGAGATTAGTTAACAGAAATTTAGCCCTCGGGCTTGGCGTAGTTAGTAGCGCGCCTGCCTTGTATACCAAGGGTCGAGGGTTCGGATCCCAGGCAGTCATTTGGATACCAAATGGCTTAAATAAGAAAGAATGCATGTACCCCCAATAGATATATTTACAAATAACGAGTATCGTTTAAAGTCTTAAATGGCCTAAGTTGCCGAAAAGACAGTGTATGCGTGTGTGAGTGTGAGTTTGAATGGAAAAAAGTGTGTTAAAAAAAAAAAACAGAAATGTAAAGATAAAAAATTAAAAAAAAAAAAATTTATAACCCCTTGGAAAGCAACACAAAGCATTTGTGCAAAATGGGGCAAAGACTAGTACTTTTCTGATTTACTTTTTCGCCTTTTTCAGTTAAATAGTTTTGGAGACCTATTCGTATGATTATTCAAAAAATATACGATTCAGTTTTCACAAGTTAGGCCTACTGGTGGATCAAATTATCCCAGAAGTTGGACCCGAGATCTCTAGTCTAACCGAGACACCAAGGAATGAATAAGATTCGAAGACTTAGTACAAAGGAAACACATGATGGTACTTGCTTGACTAGTAAAGTAATATACTCATAAAATATGTTAAATATTATTTTAATATTCTTATGAGCTATAATATGAAATCGAAGATAATTTTATGTAAATGTCTTTCTTAACATCTAACAAATAAGAGACATTTAGATTAAGAAGCTAGAATCTCTACCGAAACGTTATAATCAAAGTGGTAAAATAAAATCGCTGTAAATTATTGTGCATTAATTTAATTTCAAAATGAAAACGTTCCACCCTTCAAATATTATTTAAATATAAGGCATTCATTCCCTATATGAACAAGTATGATAAAGTCTTTAGGCTTAGAATATGGAAAATGCCTTTCTCTTTCAAGTACTATATTTATTTAGAATTATACATCGCAGTATTTTACAAAATATTCATTTCTTTAGTTGGTAATTTTGAATTATATTAGCGATGGTGAGAGAGATTAATTAAACACAAAATGGACTAACGAGAGAAAATAGCCCTTAGTATAAACTATGTTTGAAATGGTATATGAAAGAATCTGACTTTAAAAAATGGATAAAATCAAATATGCACATGTGAAATTGCCAGTAATTAAGAGAGCAAAAAATATTAACCGATGGCATGCAATCATATATGGTTCAACAAAAATATTGAGGAATTGTTAAATTTTTATGCTATTTATAAAGATTATATGTTTAAAGTGAATAATAAATAAATAATAAGTAATATTGAATCGAAATACCTAAGCAAAACGATTGAGAAAGGAGAGAGACCGGCGGAGGCCGCTGCCTGGCGTCATGGCTGCCGGTCAAATGAGAGAGCGTGGGTTCCCTGAGAGAAACGAGCGCAGAGACATTGCTAGACAAGAGTCCCCCTCTCTACTAATCTGCTCAAGCGTCTCGTCTTCCCTTGAAAGCAGGTGTACAACGGCGCCAAAGAATACAGCCCCGTGATTGGTTAATTAGTGAGGAGGGGGGATAGACTACAGAGAGAGGGAAAATATTGATATGATATTGTATTAATTGAAAAAAAGAATGTGAGGGGAGGTCTCCCACCCAACTTTCTTGAATTATATAAATAGTTAGAATTTGAGGTGAGAGTGGAAGATTCCATTTTATTATTTAAATAAAAGGGGAGTCAGGTAGTGAATAAAGAGCAGATCTTTTCTATTATTTCAATAAATATTAAAACTACTAAGCAATACGTAGAATATAGAAATATTTTCTTATAGTAATCAATAATATTTTCTCTGTAATAGACATTATAGGGGAATTAATAAATATAAATGCAGGCATAGGAATTGATTGATTTGATTTATTAAATTATACGAAATTGAAACTTTTATAACTCGTGAGTTTCGCAAATTCTCTCTCTCTCTCTCTCTCTCTCTCTCTTAATAAATAGTAAAGTTCAAATATTCTATTAATTTTTCCCCAAATTGGTGATTTGGGGTCCTTAGGGGCGAATTTCAAATGGGATGACTTGGCTTCATCGGGTCAAGAGAGATATGACCGAGCTTGGCCTGTCGGAGACAACAGCATTCGGTGGGGGGAGTGGAGAGAGAGAGAGTAAATAAAGTCCGCCGACCCCGCACCGCGGGAATAATAAGAGCGAGGACAGAAGAAGAAGAGGGGCAAATTTCAAATATCCCGGAAACCACATTTAGATATTTATCTAAGGTTTTAGCGAAGAAAGCAAAATAAAAAATCTGGTGTGACTGGCGCACAGCACACAACTTTCTCTTATCTTCGGTAATCGAAAGTTGTGTACTATGCTTGTCACACCAGATTTTTTGTGTCGACATGTATTTAGTTTTCGAGAGTACGGTACATTCGGTTTTCAAGATGTAAAATCTGGTGTGACAAGCACAGAACACAATTTTCGATTACCGAAGGTAAGAGAACACCAGATTTTTCGTGTCGACATGTATTTAGTTTCCGACAGTACGGAACATATGAATTCAAGATGTAAAATTTATAAGTATAGGAAAATATTTATATTTTGTTACCATGGCAACCATTTCTCCTATCTTCCCTATGAAATACAAGAGTAAAGTGGTCTTCAGAAGATTTCAATTGCAAACTGAGAATATACATTTTAAAGAGAATCTAAAAATTAATTGATTTTTGAATTTAAAAAAAAAAAATCGTTGGAGCAAATTTTGAGAAAATCGAAAAAAACTGAAAAAGTACATCAGTAAAGTACTAGTACTCTTTGGCCGATCTTGATTAAAAGCTTATTTTTCCGGTCCCGGGGGGTGTTTAACTTAAATATAAAATTTCAACCTCGTAGCTCTTTTCGTTCTTGAGATATTTTGTTCACAGACAGACAGACACACAGACAGACAGACCATGTCGCGAAAACCACTTTTTTGGATTCAGGGGACCTCAAAACGTGAAGATCCATCAAAATCTCGACGTCGAATTTTTGACATGAATCCAATACTTTCTCTCTCTATATATTAACATATATATATAGATGATACAGGACCAAGGGAGTAGGCAGCCAATAAGTTATTGGCTGCCTACTCCCTTGGTCCTGTATCAACTATATCTACAGCCACTCAATCTTATATCTATATATATATAGAGGTAAGAGAAAGTAAAAGTGGCTATTTGAACATACTGCATATGCAAATAATTGGCTATTTGCACATACTGTATGTACTGTATGTTGGATATTTGTCCCCCAGATACTGTATTTATAGGCAATTACTTGCTGACTCAAAATGAGCCCGGGCCAGACTATTTTGGAAAAACTAACTTTGCACCCACTAGTCCAATTTTGATGAAATTTAGAATTTAACTTCAGAGTAGAAAAGAAAAGGCTCTTCACGCATTTGGCTATTTATATTAATACATACTGTCATACTGTTCAATTATTATACTTTTTACCAGCGCCAAAGCCCACCTACCGCGTGACTGCGCCCTCTGGGCCCCCTTGCTTCAAATTTATTCTCAATGCTTGGAAATTTTGCAATTGCTCCCCGAAGGGGGTTTTAAATTTCCCCCTCTGAATCCCCCCATCTCCACAATACATACATCGGTAGTGAAAGGTTTGTGCTTTATATATTCTAGTAATGAAAAATAAAATTGAGAAGTTATTGGTATTATATTAGATGGGATTAAATAAATTTGATGCGACGTTTCGGCCGATTATTCGGACCTTCATCAGGACAGGTACTTTTTTGCATGAGTGCGAAACATTCGTAAGTTGTCAGCATGGGAGATTCAAGAGAGGGGGGGGGGTAAAGGGGGTAATTACAATACTCCCCCCCCAAAAAAAAAAAAATAGTTGGAACGAATTTTGAGAAAATTGAAAAAAAAAAAAATGAAAAAGTACATCAGTAAAGTACTAGTACTTTTTGGCCCATTTTGTTCAAATGCTTATTTTCACCTCTTGGGGTGGGTGCCTAACTCATATATAAAATTTAAACCACTTCCTAGCTCTTTTCGTTCCAAAGATATTTTGTTTACAGACAGACACACTATTTTGCGAGACCCACTTTTTTGGACTCAGGGGACCTCAAAACGTATAACAATCAAAATGTTGCGGGGCCCCTAAAAAGCGTGGGGCCCATAGGCAATCGCCTACTCCGCCTATTGGGTAATCCGGCACTGGGGACTGTGATTTAAATAACCTCAGATGTCGAAAGGCTTTATAATATCAATATTATCGATCACATAGAATAATATTTATTTAATTATTTATATGTCAAGAAAATTCTTCTTTTTATCATAAACAAAACGGCTCTTGTTCTTTTAAAACGAAAGAGAAAAAGAGAGAAAACTCTCAAAAGAAAGAGAGCGAGTTGTTCTCTGCTATATGTCCTATTATGAAAATTCTAATTTTCTTCTCTTTCGGGTGCGAAAGAGCGATGGCTGGCAAATGAAGCCCGATGGCTCGGATGCTGGATCCTGTTCTGTTATTGACACCATGGCGGCCAAAACAAAACATCTTACGTTTTTCCTCTCTTTTTCTCTCTCTCTCTCTCTGTTGCTCTCGCGACTTTCATCTCCGACAGATGTTAACGGCATCACTTGCCCCGCCCGGCTAACACAGCTTATAATAATAATCCTTCATTTATCACCCCCCCCTCCATCATCCCCTTCCACTGTTAAATAGACATGCCCCCCTTGACTTTTGATTAACTCCCGGTTCTCTTTTTTTTTAGATTTTTTGACGGATTAAATATTCTCAGATCAAATTTTCAGATAATTAGATTCCGTAGGCGAGCGCGGAATGATGGAGGAATTTTTTTTCTGATTTCAAATATTTAACGTAAACAGGGTGTGTTGATAAATGAATATATCTTTTAAAGGAGGAGAATGAAATTAAATATTGAGGTCAGAAGGCTAATCAATGAATCTGGATTAATTTTTAAGTCGTCAAAATGTACTATTGGTATATATATATAGGTTAGAAATAAAATTTATTTAAAAGAATATATAATATTTTATTAATATTAAATTTATAAAAATCTAACCAAATGTAACAAGTTGTGTTCTGTACTGTTCACACCAGATTTTTTTGTGTCGAGATATAAATTATTTAGTTTCTTCCGATATATTAGAATTCAATATATATATATATATATTTTTTAACATTCACACTTTTTTCTCACTCACACACACATTCACACTGTCTTTTCAGCAACTCAGGCCATATAAGACATTTACAATAACCGTTATTGATTTAATAATATACATATATGGGGTCGAGGCATTCTTATTTAAGCCATTTGGTATCCAATTGGCTTAAATAAAATCATCGGACTGCCTGGGGTCCGAACTCGCGACGTTTGGTATACGAGGTTAGCACGTTAACCTCTATACTAAGCCCCGAGGGCAGAATTCAATATATAAAATTTATAAACAAAGGGAGAATATTTATATTTTATTATCATGGCAACCATTTCTCCTATCTTTCCTATGAAGTACAAAAGTAAAGTGTGCTTCAAACAATTTTGAAGACAAAATGAGAATATACGTTTTAAAGGACATTTAAAAAAATAATTGATTTTTGAATTTTCATCAATCATTATAAAAGTGCAAAATAGCTGTTATTTATTAATCTTAAGAAAATGGATTTGCAGCCAGGAGAATGAAAAAACTATTTTAGTTTTTTTTGGTCGACGTTTCAGACGCCAATCGCGTCCTTCTTCGGGACCAAAGATTTTTAAAAAGCACACATGGATTTTGTTGTGGCATGTATAAAATATTTGAACAATATTGACAATGGCATCCTTTTGTGTAAGAGAAGAGCTCTCTGTGCGTTATTTTTTCCAATCCAAGATATTACATATACCTGGACCTTATATGCATGAAGGAACCAAGCACCATTAACCTAAAGCTGAGATAAGGGGCATTTTATTCGCATAATTGTAAACAAAATGGCAATGACTTTTTCTTTAACAAGACATGTGAGTGTTTTTTATTGATGAGGCCAAACATCCCATGGCCCCCGGAATCGAACCCAGGATCTCCGCCTTTCCGGGGCAGAGGCGTGCTATCCATTGCACCATTCGATTCCCGGGGGCCATGGGATGTTTGGCCTCACCAATAAAAAACACTCACATGTCTTGTTAAATATATCTATGACTAGTTAAGTCCGAATCGAGGTATTTTGAATACTATTATCTTATTCAAATATAAAGATCTCGAAAAATATTTAGCTTTAGACTTTTTTCTTGGTTTTATATTAATACAAATATAAAATAATATTCATATTACCGGGTAAATTATATTCTGAGTTGAAGAAAAGAAAAGGCGTGAGGAACTTCGTTCCTGCCGGGGGTCCTACGACCCAACACGTTTGCTTTTTTCCCTGCAATGGCAGTCTTATCTCAATTTCGATCATAATTGCGCTTGGTTACTTCATGCATAACATCGTCTACATAAAGGTAAGATAAAATAAAAAACACGCTTCGAGCATGGCGATGTTTTATTTTAATTTTTTTTTCTTTTGAGAAAGAGTTTTTGTGAAGATCTTTACTTTATTCCTATTTTATCAAAGAAAGAGATGGACACTTGGGGATTTGTTCGTTATTATTAATAAGAGAAAGAAAGAAAGAAGAAAAAAAAGGACAGGGTTATTTTGTAAATAATAGCGTAGATGATCAAACTTTTTGTGGAAGGAGTGGGGGTGGGGGGAGATAAACAAGGCTGAGCAGGATCTGCTAGAAGAAGTTGGTGTCCCCTGCGGGAGAGGATCCCCTAATTCGGCGAGAGTTTGATTCATGTAGGTGGATAATAGCGAGCCGAGGTCCAGAGGTCCAGGCAGCTTGGTCCAATCCATTCCAATCGTGGTCAGTAAACAAACGGTCTCAGGAATCGAACCCCAACGACACACATGGGCACCCGACTAAATCCCAATCTGTCCGGCATGCTCGCTTATCAATTTGGTCTCGAGAAATTAACATTTTTACGAGTCTGAAGGGGATGCCATTCGCAACAACATAAAAAAAACAAAGACACTTTGTTGCAATTAATTTAACAATCGAGGATCTATGACTATTGCTTCCTTTTTTTATGTGTGTGGTCTTCAACTAAAGACGGATTTTAATTGAAATATTTGTTTTCTTTTGTGAAGTTTTGTAATCAAGAAATTAATGGGAAATTATTTGATCTTTGTTGATAAACGTCTATATTTTATTTATTGAGTTGATAACCGATTATTATAAAAAATTTCAGGGATATTTAGAGATCAAATAAGATCCTGGCAACAATAGATATTCCCAATTCCAAGGAGAAGGTACTTATTTAGCAAGTTTAAGAAATTATTGATAATGTTGATAGATGAACAACAGCCACCAAGATCTCTGTAAACAATCGATGCAAGAAGCGCATAACCTTTGGATTGGTGGCCCTTCTGAACAAATTACGTAATGAAAAGTCATAAAATAACATTGACTGTTAATAAAAGAAAAAAAGGAAAAATAAATGTTTTTTTTTTTAAGATATTGCTAAAAACAATCCTCCAGCTACAAGGTTCATTATTAAAAAGAAAGACGAATAGTCAATCAAAATATTTTTTCTCCAATCGATGTTTAGATTGTTAAAAAAAAAAAAATATTCATAATATATTCATTGTGTCAGTAAAATTCAAATTCCCTTTACTGGTACTTCTCTAATGTTGTAAAAATTAAAAAGAAAAATTAATAAACAAAAAAATTACAAAAATCAGGTGTGACTGGGCACACAGCACACAACTTTCGATTACTCGAAGGTGCTGTGCCACACCAGATTTTTTGAGTCGATATGTATTTAGTTTCCCCCAGTACGGTTATTCGATTTTCATTTCAAGTAAAATTTACAAGTATGGAAAAATATTCATATTTTGTTACCATAGCAACCATTTCTCCTATCTTTCCTATAGAGTACAAGAGTAAAGTGTGCTTTAAAAGAATTCAAGGACAAAATGCGAATATACCATCTATTGCAATAGTATTGAGAATAAAGCCCGGCAGTTAGGCAGCCCAAATGGTATACGTTCACTAATATATTAAAAAGATAAATTTTTATGCTAATAAAGGCCGATCGCCCAATTGCCTGCTTTGAAAAAGATATTTCTTAGACAGACCAGCTGCCATTTGGGATGCCTACCTTCCGGGCTTTATTCTCAATACTATTGCAATAGATGGTACATTTGAAAGAGCATCTAAAAAATAATTGATTTTTCAATTTTAATAAAAATCGTTGGAGCGAATTTTGAGATAATCGAAAAAAACTGAAAAAGTGCATCAGTAAAGTACTAGTAATCTTAGGTCGATTTTGTTCAAAAGCTTCGTGTCACATGCCAGGGGAGTGCCTAACTTAAATAGAAAATTTCAACTTCCTAAACCACTTTTTTAGATTCAGGGGACCTCTAATCGTGTATATCCGTCAAAATCTCAACATCGAATTTTTGACATGAATCCAATACTTTCTCTATCTATATATTAACATATATAGAGGTAGAAAAAAAAATTATTTAACCATCTCTGGCAAAATTTGGAATAACTACTAGAATCCCTCACCAGTATTTCAAGACGCAAGACTTTTACAGTAAACTATAGGTTAAAATGGGACGTTTAAGATATTATTAAATCTCAATTTCAATTTAATTAAATTTTTGTTTATACTAATAAGAAAAGTTTGCTCTGGAATTGAATTGAATAGTACTAAATGGATAGTGATATAAAGAGATGGAATTTTCTATTTTTTTTTTTTTTTTTTTAAGAAAGGAAAATTGTAATATGTATTTATCTGACAAGAGGTAATCTATAATTTATTAGAGGTTGGTTGTAGTTGTTTTCGATTGTAAGAGTAGCAGAGGGACACAGACGGAGCAAAGTGATTGGTACGGGGACCGGTGGACCTCCATCTCCCCTCGGGGGCGGATTAAGGCTTCGCCTGAGGCAATCGCTGGCCGATAATTGGCCTGAACACCCGAAACACACACTCCAACGGGACCTCCTTCCCCAACCCGGAACAGGAACAGGACAAATTATGGCCAGGGGCCACCTGCGCGAAAACAATCGCAAGAAATGAGCGAAGGGAATGGGCTCAGGGACTAGCAATTTATGGTGCAACTTTTTAAATTATGAAAAATGTTTCTCTCTTTCTATAGAAATATATATATATATAGGCTGTGCCTCTCTTTCTAATCCTACAAAAGGACTCTTTACTATAATAACAATAAAAACATAAACAAAGGACAGGTTTAATTAAATTTAAATAATATTTGCTCTAGGATTTTAAGCGAATTCTTACTTAGAAGGATATCCCAGGTTAGATATCGCTTGTTGTATACAATAGAGGGGCAATTAAAAAAGGTTAATTATTGAAAAATGACTGCTCGGAAAAAATTAGTAGTCTGTATGAGAATTAAGGAGTTTCTGCTGAGCATATGATTTCGACCTCGTTTTATTGGTCTTATATAAGTTTCTATAGTATTTAGGATAAATTAAACTGAATTTTGTAATACAATATAGCACTAAAATTTTAATTGAATGTGCTAGATTTTAATTTTTTAACATTCAGAATGCTGCTTCTTAAAAAAATCAATGATGCATTAAAAAAATTCAATTAAAAAGTTAATTTAGGACCCAATTTCAGAAAAAGCAAAAATTAGGATTTTTTGAGAAATAGCCAAAGAGGGATCTTTAATTATTAAGCCAGGTAGAGGGGTTCATGTTTACGTTCTCTTACCTCCATATATGTTTTAATATATATAGAAAGTATTGGATTTATGTCAAAAATTCGATGTCGATATTTTGATGGATATACATGTTTTGAGGTCCCTCGAGTCCAAAAAAGTGGTTTTCGCGACATTGTCTGTCTGTGAACAAAATATCTCAAGAACGGAAAGAAAAATTTTATATTTAAGTTAGGCAGCCCCATGGGTCGTGACACGAAGCTTTTGAACAAAATCGACTAGAGTACTAGTACTATGCTGATGCATTTTTTCAGTTTTTTTTTTTTTTTTTTTTTTTTCGATTTTCTCTAAATTCGCTCAAATGATTTTTTTTTAAATTCAAAAATCAATTATTTTTTTCATTCTCTTTAAAATGTATATTCTCATTTTGTCATTGAAATCTTCTGAAGACCACTCACTCACTCTTGTACTCTTTAGAAAATATAGGAGAAATAGTTTCCATGGTAAGAAAATATATTTTCCCATACTTATAAATTTTACATCTTGAATTTTAATATATCGGCAGAAACACATATAATAAATATATATCGACACGAAAAATCTGGTGTGCTTGTCACATCAGATTTTTTACAGTAGAATCTCAATAATTCGTATGGCCACGGGACCGACGGTTTGGTATGAGTTATCGGGAATATAATTATCGCTAGATTAATGGAAACTGAATTGTAGAAAGGAAAGAATAAATGTAGAAAAAATTATTTTTCTCTCTCTCCTGTCCTCATTTCCTTTCAGTGAAAATATTGCAATTGAACGAGAAAAACTTGCCTCTCTTCCTCCCTCTCCTTCTCCCTTTGAAAACAGTACGAATTTACGAGTTTTTAAAGCTGTAAATACGAATTATAAAATGTTTTAAGTGACCTCAAGGATAAAAATAATACGAATTACCGAGGAGACTGAAATTCGTTGTCTTTATACCAGTTATCGGGATTATATCAGGGGACCGGCAATTTTGTACGAATTAGTCGGAAATACGAATTATCGGGCTACGAAATATCGGGATCCCACTGTATTTCTTTTTAGGATTTTAGGTAAGAGTAAATTATTTTTTGACAAAAATGGCCGAGCCTGGCATTAGACACTTATTTGTTAACTTTCTTAAAATGTAATTTTATATCAATTGTTCGAGATCTTCTCTAGAGAAAATTAACAAGCCCAATTGCCCCCGGGTTTGGCGTAGTAAGTAGCGCACCTACCTCCTATACCAAACGTCGCGGGTTCGGACCCAGGCAGTCCGATGATTTTATTTAAGCCATTTGGATACCAGATGACTTAAATAGAAATGCCTTGACCCCACAATAGATATATTCTCTACAACGGTTATCGTCAAAGTCTTATATGGCCTAAGTTGCCGAAAAGACTGCATGAAGTGTGTGTGAATGATAGTGTGAATGAGAAAAAAGTGTGAATGTTAGAAAACCTACCAGCAAGCAAAAACTAATTTCTTCAACCCATGGTATTTAATCTAATTTGGACAATGAATTTGAATAAATTTTACCCTTCAGGAAGCAAATACTTGCTTGGATCATGAAACAAGAGGCTTCTTATGTTTGCTCTAAAAGTAGAAATGTTAATCCTAAGTTTAATTTATTTTAGTTGAGATCTACATACTCTAAGTAGAGTAATGGAAATAAGATTTTTCTAAAATTTCTCATCAGAAGAAATTAAATTAACAGAGGGGTCTTTAATCATTAAATTCTTAAAAGGATGTGATTTAAGGGTATTGAGTAAAGGCCAAATGTCAATATCGAGACAATATTTGGTTTTATAAATGCCATTTGATAAACAAACATCGGGAGCGCTGTTTTCGAATGTAGTCCGTAACACCAGTAACACCAGCAGCGAGAGATCAAAAGATCATTTGTCAAATGATTTACTTCAGTAGTCATTTCCTGACAATTGAATAATGACCCGTTACCTAAAGTTGCGTTGACATTTATGTTATTTGGCATTCATAAACACGTGATTTAAATTGCGGCCGGCTCTCATGTTCTATGCTTGGCTTAACTCGGTTTCAACCGCTCATGGATAACGAGCGACCCATCCATTTGGCATTCCATTAAACGGTCAATAATATATGGCAACATCGTAAAAAAAATACAATAAGCTAATATTTTTTGTTTTGTTTTTCTCCGATTTAATCTCACTCTATTTCTGATGGGTGAAAATAAAATATCCTTTTGGTCACGTAATTGAGGGTTGAGATAACCAATGGTATCAAACCACTTAATCATTGGAATTTTTAAAATTCTTTTGTGTGAAAAAGAAAAATAATTTAATACTCTAACCTTTTTTTTATTTTCCAAACATTGAGACGATATTTATTTTTTACATCTCTTTTTCACCATCTGAGACTGTTTTATTTACTCGTACGTATTAAATAATAGGCTTTCCTATCTATTTTTGGATTTTTATGAAATTTTACAAATAGGGAGATCCCTTATTAGAAAAATAGGAAAATAAGTCACGTGGGGGTAGACGATTTATCTTTTTTGCTCTATTCGTTTGTTTTTTGTTTTTTTTTTTTTTAAACATTCACACTTTTTTCTCATTCACACTCACACTCACACACACATTCACACAGTCTTTTCGGCAACTCAGGCCATTTAAGACTTTAGACCAGTGGTTTCCAAACTTTTGTTACTACGCCTCCCTTAAAAATAATTAATCTTATGACGCCTCCCCCCCCCCCCAACCCCATTTTATAAAATAATACAAAAACCAAAAAAATATAAATTTATATAAAATTAAAAATAAATTTGTTTGCAAAAAAAAGTATTTTTTTTTTCAAATCTCGGGGGGGGAGGGGGTAATTACACTTTTACTCCCCCCTTGTATCCGCCCTTGCTAGGGAGGCGCGCCTCACAGTTTGGAAAACGCTGTTATAAGGGTATTTTATGGTTGGTGGAATTTGTATCAGGAATGAAAGTTAGAAAAAACGAAGCTAGAATTTTTTCTTTAAAAATATATTTTAACAGCTTACGTTTCGGCCTTGGTCAAAGTCTTGGATGACCACTAACAGCTCCGAGGCTTTGAAAAAAGCCGAAACGTCAGCTGTTAAAATATATTTTTAAAGAAAAAATTCTGGCTTCGTTTTTTCTAACTTTCATCCCTGAAGAAAAATATTTTTCTCAAATCTTATTTTCACGCCCTAGGGGGTGCCTAACTTAAATATTTCAACCTTCTAGCTCAATTCCTTCATGCTTTAAATTGAACCCAAACAGACACTCAGACAGACCATTTCCCGAAAACCACTTTTTTGAAATCAGGGGACCTCAAAACGAGAAGATCCATCAAAATCTCGACATCGAATTTTTGACATGAATACAATACTTTCTCTCTAAAGGCCTATATATGTATATTAACTTATACATATAGGCAAGGAAAAGTAAAAAATTCAAATACTGATTGAGATTAGTTCTATATAAAAAAAGATGCGGAAACTCAGCCTAGTAAAATTCTAAGTGGACTAATCCATATCTTACTTTTCTACCTAATGAAAAAATCCCTATAATATTCTGAAAGGGATTCAATGGATACCCGATTCGAAGTTACTCTGTGTTATTATTATCTGTTTATAAGAGTTTCGAAATCTTCAAAAATTAATTCCGCCCCAGTAATAAGAAATTTTAGAATGAAATTAAAATGTTTCTATCCTACTATAATATTTTCTAAATAGTGAATATAAATTTTAACTCAAACGGGATGCACTTATTTTTTAATAAAAATATTGAAAAACATTAATATCTTTGTGCATTATAGGTGATGGGGCATTAACCCCCTGGTTAATGTCTTCATACCTCCCCCTTAAGGAAATGTGAGCCTTCACCGCGAAATTACTCGCAAAATAATTCGAATACATTTATAAATAATTATTTTAATTTTTATTTTATTTTAATTTTCAACCCTTAATCCACCCCTGTGTAAAAGTATATTAAGGAAATTTGATTAACAAAAATATAGGCTATACCGAACGTCGCGGGTCCTATTTGGATACCAAATGGCTTAAATAAGAATGCCTGGACCCCCAATATGAATATTATTAATTAATAACGGTTATCGTATAAAGTCTTATATGGCCTGAGTTGTCGAAAACACTGTGTGAATGTGTGTGTGAGTGTGAGTGAGAAAAAAGTGTGAGTTTAAAAAAAAAATAAATAAAAAACTAATTTTTTTTCAATGACACCTACTCTCCCCCTCCCCATTTCAACAGCTTATATCCACCCTCTACCCTTAGTGAAATACAAAATATTTAATTTGAGATTCAAAAGAATCGTTTTTCGAAGCCAAATTATTTGTTTCTATCATTTTTTTTTCAACGATAAAATGCATAATAATTACCTTTAAAAAGAAACTCGAGGGTGTGCTGGTTGACGGTGAGGTCAGGGTGGATTACACTATATTAATTATTCACTTTGATTCACTTTAAACACAAAAAAGAGAGCAGCGCCTGCCCCCCGGCAACGCACTCGACTCGACTGAACGAGAGATTCGTCTCTCTCTTTGTATAGGAATAAAACAGATGAAAATAACAATTCCCTTTTTATTAAAAGTAAAAAAATACCTTTTGCTCTAATCTAACTATATTTAGAGTTGGGAAAAGAATGTCAACAAGTGATTTGGAATATTCCAAGGCCTTTCTTAAATAATCAACCCTTCATCCCCCCTAATCAAAATAATAATCAACGCTATTTTTTGAATTTTTTCTATTTAGTGGCTTCGATTTAGCTAAAATAAATTAAAAAAACATTTTTTTTTCAATTTTTCAACCCCTAATCCAATCTTTTTTTTTTTTTATTAACACTTACACTTTTTTCTCATTTAAAATTAGGCCATTTAAGACTTTAAACGATACTCGAATATATCTATTGGGGTCCAGGCATTTTTATTTAAGCCATTTGGTATCCAAATGGCCCAGAATCTTCTAAATATTATTATTTGATTTATAAAACTAGCTAGCAATCATTTAGAAAATTGATCGGGCCAACGGGGCGTGGTGTAGAGGTTAGAGTGCTAACCTCATATACCAAACGTCGCGGGTTCGGACCCCAGGCAGTCCGATGATTTTATTTAAGCCATCTGGATACCAGATGGCTTAAATAAAATGCCTGGACCCTAATATAGGTATATAAATTCATAAATAACGGTTATCGTAAATGTCTTATATGGCCTGAGCTGCCGAAAAGACAGTGTGAATGTGTGTGTGAGTGTGAGTGTGAATGAGAAAAAAGTCTGAATGTTTTTTTTACAAAAAAAAAAAAAAATTGATCTTGGTGGCCAATATTCGCGCCTCCCCTTAGACTAGTCCGCGCCTCCTTAGGGAGGCGCGCCTCACAGTTTGGAAAACGCTGCTTTAGACGATAACCGTTGTAATTAATATATTATATTGTGGGTTGAGGCATTTCTATTTAAGCCATCTGGTATCCAAATGGCTTAAATAAAATCATCGGACTGCCTGGGTCCGAACCCGCGACGTTTCTCTATTCGTTTGATATCAAAAATTCAAATCTAAATATCTTTTGACACACGTTTGGTCCATGATCAATATCAAGTTTAAACATTTTTGGGCACAGATGCGGGACAATAAAATTCTCTTTAAAAAGAAAATATGAAAAAATTTTAAAATTAAATAGATTTGGTTAATTTCAGGAGGAGTGGCTGAATATATTTCCATAATCCAATTGTCCAACAATTATTTTTTATTTTTAATGATAGAAAATGAATAATGAATTCCCGGCAACAAGTCCTTTTTTTTCCCTTTAAATTTATCGTCATACTTTTCCTAATTTATATTGATTACCTTTTCTGGTTGTTGTATTGTGAACATGAAGAGTTTTTAATATAAAATTTTAGCATAATTTAATGGGATATAATAAATTCATTGTCATAAAGTAGAAGAAGCGGATGTAGGTGGGGGAAAAAGAGCACAAAAAGTGTATAAGACAGCCAGCCCTCTTGATAAGAGAAAGAGTGAGAGAGTGACGTATTTAGACGGCTATTATCTTGCCGATGAAAAATGGCACCAATGAAGGAAGGCTGGAAGGCTGTCATCGGCGATGGTGAGATGGTAACGTCAACGACTTCTCCTTTTCTCACTTGGCTCTTATCTTGTCTTGCCTTTACATCTCTTGGCGGTAACAAAATTGTTTATTTTCAAATTAAAACTTTTTCAAAGCATATGCAGTAATATATTTAACCAATATCAACCTAATATTTACCAGTATATAAAACGAAATGAGATAATAGCCTACTGTATAAATTAATAAATATACCAAAAGGAACAATTTTTACTTTCTCTTACCTCAATATGAATATACAGGTATTTAGAAAAAAAGTAATGGATTCATGTTAAAAATTCGATGTTGAGATTTTGATGAATAGACACATTTTTGAAGTCCCTTGAGTCGAAAAAAGTGGTTTTCGCAACATGGTCTGTCTGCTTTGTGTCTGCGTACAATTTAAAGCATGAAGGAATTGAGCTAGGAGTTGAAATTTTATATTTAAATTAGGCACTCCCCTGAGGCGGGAAAATAAGGTTTAAATCAATATCGCCGAAAAAGTACAAGTACTTTACTGAAGGACTTTTTAAATTTTTTTTCATTTTCTCAAAATTCACTGGAACGATTTTAATTAAAATTCAAAAATCAATTATTTTTTACTCTTTAAAAAGTTTAGTCTTATTTTGTTCTTGAAATCTTATGAAGACCACTTTACACTTGTACTTCGTAGGAAAGATAGGAGAAATAGTTGCCATGGTAAAGAAATATAAATATTTTTCTGTTTAAAAATTTTACATCTTGAATTCAAATGTACCGTGCTTTGGAAACTAAATATATAGCCTATACACAAAAAATCTGGGGTGACAAGCAACAGAACACAACTTTCGATTACCGAAGGTAAGAGGAATCCCGACCCAAAAAAATCTGATGTGACCGCACAATACACAAATTTCGATTACTGTAGGTAAAAGAAAGTTGTCTGCTGTGCGTTAATCCCACCAGATTTTTTATATTAATGTGGTGAACTAATTAACAATATTTTTTTTCACCGTATAAATGAAGAAATTTCGTTTAGGAGGACAGTTTAAAAAAAAAAGAAGAAAATGTTAGTGTTTAATTCTAAGAGAGGTTTTAAAGAAACGACTCTTTTTCTTATGCATCCCTTCTAATCTCTCTTGAGTTTGAATAAATTAACTTCGAAATTCGTTTCTTCAATGTACCTACTTTGAATACGAAGTAAATTTTAATTTTCCTAGTAGGGAGTGAGAATCGTAGAAATTTTCCACTTAATTTTGTGCTATTTTCTTTTTAAGCGTTTTTCAATTGAATTCGAACAAATATCACTTGCACCTGAGTGGCTAAGATTAGATAGGGTGAGAAAAACCTCTTGAACGGAGTTTGAATATTTATTTATGTAGAGATGGATTTTATGTTAATCCTAATTTACCAAAACAACAATAGATAATTTAACTAACGAATAAAGCAGTTAATCTTTTAATCGTGAATTGAAGGAAGCACGGGTTCAAATACACCTGGCAAAAGTATTAAAAGTTAAAAAAACAAAAATATCCTGCATTCAATTGGTATGTTGATAAATTAAATAATAAATAAGAAATTATATATAATATTTTAGATATTATATATGTCGCGTATGTGAACAGCGAAACAGTAATTTATATAATTAAATATTTATTAATTCATATACCCGAAAAAATAAAGGTGTGCCGGCGGGGAGTTGAACCACGGATCCTCCAATTTGTACTCGGAGTGCCCTTACCACTAGACCACAGCACGACATTCAGGTATATGAACTCACTTAGAAAGCAATTTTAATCATAAGAAGAAATGGACCAAAATTTGGCGCCACAAATTTCTTCGTCAACTAGGTGCAATCTAGATAGAATAATTGAGATGACCTCAAATCTTATTAATTAATAAATAAGAAATTATATATTTTTTTCTGATGACTAAAATTGCTTTCTAACCCACACAGCACGGAATATTGCAATCTTGCTCAATGTTGACAATATTGCGGCAACATTGATGCAATATTGCAGCTCAAATAGCAATATTGCTAGTTTGGAATATTGCCGCTGCAATGTTGCCAAGATTCGCAATGTTTCTGCAACATTGCTGCAATATTTTGTGCTGTTGGGGAAGTGAGCTCATATACCCGAATGTCGTGCTGTGATCTAAAGGTAAGGGCACTCCGAGTGCAAATTGGAGGATCCGTGGTTCAAATCCCGGCGGCACACCCTTATTTTTTCGGGTATATGAATTAATAAATATTTAATTATATAAATTAAATAATATGGCTCGATGTATAATTGAAGAATGAAGTAAATTATACTTGTATTTAAGAACTCGAAGAAAACATCCATCTTTCTCAGATATAATTTTAATTAGCGAATATTTAATTTAACTTGACTTCGGCCATTCTCAGATCCGATAATTTTTGTCAAATAAATCGATGCAAAATCAGAGAAATACGTAATGTATTCAATGTCGAATTTCACTTTAGAGATAACTAACTCCAAAAAATCAGAAAATAGAGCTGTATAATAAAATTTTTATTTTAAGTTTTAATGTGAAGACTAAGATTGAATTAGTTTAAATATCAGTATTAATAAAAAAAAAAAAGAAAGATTGTTCTCCTTAAGTGGTATTACCGAAGTTAGTCTACTTTAAAAAAAAAAATTGCTAAATTTTCAGTGAATTTTTTATTAAATACAAGGCCCAAAAACCTGTAAATCATTTATAAAAGATTTACAGGTTTTTAGACCTGATGTTGATCGATCAAGTCACCGAAAATGGTTAATAAAACTGAAAACAGAAAAAAACAATAGTTTTTATATTAAAACCAATTCATCTTGGACTTCAGAAAAAAGCTCCACTGAAAGATTTTGAATTAATTATCACTTGTGGAAATCCTCATTGAAATGTCAAAGAATATGCCATCCAAGCGATATATAGGTCTACCTAGTAAGCCTATAAAGGTATTAATATAATAAGACTATTGAAGAAGATTAAAAAATAAAATCGATTCAAAAGAGATATGTTTCTTCTAAACATTTTTTGAGTTTATCTGGTGTGCTGGTCCCACAGCACACAACTTTCTCTTACCTTCGGTAATCGAAAGCTGTGTTCTGTGCTAGTCACACCAGATTTTTTGTGTCGACATGTATTTAGTTTCAGACAGTAAGGTACATTCGAATTTCAAGATGTAAAATTTCTAAGTACGGGAAAATATTTATATTTTGTTACCATACCAACCATTTCTCCTATCTTTCCTATGAACTACAAGAGTAGAGTAAATCAGAAGATTTCAAATGGCAAAATGAGAATATACATTTTAAAGAGCATTTTTAAATTTTAATCAAAGAGATTTTTGAATTTTAATCAGGGGCGAATTTTGAGAAAATCGAAAAAAAAAACTGAAAAAGTGCATCAGTAAAGTACTAGTACTCTGGCCGATTTCGTTCAAAAGCTTTGTGCCACGTCCCATGGGGGGTATCTTACTTAAATATAAAATTTCAACCTCATAGCTCTTTTCGTTCTTGAGATATTTTGATCACACACAGACAGACCGTCGCGAAAACCACTTTTTTGGATTCAGGGGACCTCAAAACGTGTATATCCATCAAAATCTCGACATCGAATTTTTGACATGAATCCAATACTTTCTCTCTCTATGTATATTAACATATATAGAGGTAAGAGAAAGTAATTAAGAAAATAAAGATTTCTATACATTCAAATGAAATATAAAGTTCGGATTATAAGATTTGAATTTGAAGAAATTTTAAATTTGGTTTAACCTTAGAAAAAAAGCTCTTTATAACGAAAAGAAAAGAGAAAGAGCAGACTTAAGTAAACGTGAAAAATTCTCACTTTTACAAGAAGTTTCATTTATTTATTTTAATTTTTTATTAAGTTTATTTTTTAATGAAGAAGTTTTTTTTTTTTTTTTTAAGTAAAAAATTTAATCAAAAATATTAAGGGTTGTTATATCCCTCCAAGCCATAATGGCACAAATTCCGAGTGGTGGCTGATCCCACCCATATAAGACATTGCAGCGTTAACGACAACAACAACACCCAACAACAACAACAACAAGAGAGCAAGCAAGCTAGTCCGGTTAATTACCGTGAGAGTTGAAAGCCTCGGGAGCTTTTAAAATTTCATTTGGCGCAAGAGACTCCGGGCTTAGCGGCTTTGCACCTGCTATTGTTTTTACTTGCTTAGATTATTAGGGAATATCCCTGAGTCCCCCCCCTTCGGGGCTAATACCCGGTTTCTTGCCCGGGGGCATTTTCCCTTTCATCTCTAATTCCCTTTGGCTCGTCTTCTTGTTCTTGCGTCCAATAACTTTACTGGACTTAGGCGAGAGAATATGAAAACCGCATGAGATTATTACGTCAAGGCCAGGGATTAATCCTTTAAACGGAAAATTCTTGCATTCGAGAGAGAGAGAGCGTAAGTCCTACTTATTCCCTTTCTTCTTTCTCACTCCTCTTTAATTATTTACACCATTGCTATCTTCCTCCTTCATCATAAGAGGGCAACTTATCAAACATCGCAGGAGAATTTAACAGTTTTGTAAAATAATAGGGGAAAGTAACCGTATATCGGATACTTTTGTTTTTACTATATAAAACATACTAACAACATGATTTTGGCTACATTTTGATTTCTAAACATAATTCCCTTTGTTATGTACTAGACTAAACAATCTAGAACCTATATTTCAATCACGTTAATTTTTAATTAATCAGTAAGGTACTAGTACTTTTTGGCCGATTTTGTTCAAAAGCTTATTTTCACGCCCTAGGGAGGTGACTAACTTAAATATAAAATTTCAACATCCGAGCTCAATTTCTTCATGCTTTAAATTGAACCCAGACAGACAGACAGACAAACTACTTAAAGTTTAGAAAAATGGAATTTTTTCAGTATTTTTTAGCTTTAGGCACACCTAAGGTAATTCTTATTATCCCTAAATGAAAAAAAAAACAAAAACATATTAACGATATTCTATAGTTCTTTAACTTTCCAAAAATTTTTCATTCATGACAATCTTAATGAAATTATGAAAAAAAAATAGTTAAATATATCTAAATAGTATGGAAGGAAACGGAGAATATCTAAATAGTTATAAGTTTATTCAGAGAGAACCAAGCGCCTAAAAGATAGGCAGCCAAAGTGTTTATTTTATCAGATAGGGATAACTTTTTGTATATAATTCGTTAATTATTAACACGAATGAAAGCCCTCGGTCTTGGTGTAGGGGTTGGTCTGAGAAAAAAAAGTGTGTTTTTTAATAAATTATAAAAAAAAAAAAACTGATCTGGGAATAATTTTTGGAAAGCTAAAGAACTATAGAATATTGTTAATATATGTTTTTTTTGTGCATTTAGGGATAATAAGAATTGCATTAGGGGTGTTCAAAGCTAAAAAAAAAAAAAAAAAAAAAAAAAAAACTGAAATAATTCAATTTTTCTAAATTTTACATGTTAAAAGACTACGTACTGAAACATACCTCAGCGGGACGGTATGTTTTATTTAATTTTTTAACACTAGAAAAGAGTCGGGTACATTTTTATTTTTTAATTTAATCTTAAAAATATCTTAATGAAACAAATTTGATTGGCTTTCTTCAAATATTATTTCGACAATAAAAATGAAAACTCTGTCTCTCACTTTCTCTTTCAGTTTAGTCTTAATGTCAGTTGTTATACTGATTTGAATATTATTCATCTAGGGAGATTAAACTATTGTTCAAGATATGTAAACGCAAAGGGCGAAGAAAGTTAATTTCTTAATAAGCAATTTCCTTGGCGCGTTTAAAGACAAGAGAGAGAGAGAGGGAATAATTGTCTAAGGTGAATAAACGGAAATAAGACGAAGCGTGCCGAAATTTGACGCACTCGCTAATTTCTGTATTCTGTTTGTCAACCAACCGAAAGGGGAACTCGACATCACACACGTATCCCTTTTATTTCGCTCAGGTGGATAGCTTTGCAATACGAAACTAAGCCTTTTATGTTAATTTAATTGTAATTGTATGTGTATTTGCTTCAACGTGCTTCTAGCGAATATTACATATTAACGCTAGCCTCTCTCAGTACAGATCTTTAATCCCTGCACGCACTGTTTTTGCCACCGGGCTTAGCGTTTATAGCTACCTTGCAATTTTTTATTTTACTTTAATTAGCTTTTGTATTTATTGTTTAAAATAATATCTATTAAATTCAAAATTAATATTTTATATAATTTTTTTCAATTTTTGGAAAATTTATTCATTATTGATTTAAAATAAAAAATCTTGTGTGACTGGTAGCACAGCACACAATTTTCTCTTACCCTTCGGCAAGAGAAAGTTGTGTTCTGTGCTTGTCATACCAGATTTTTTGTGTCGACATATATTTAGTTTCCACTGATTGGCTAAATAAGAATGCCTGGACCCCAAATAGATATATTAAATACTAACGGTTATCGTAAGTCTTATATGACCTGAGTTGCAGAAAAGACTGTGTGCATGTGTCTGTGAGTGTGAGTGTTATAAAAAAAAATCTGGTGTGACAAGCACAGAACACAACTTTCGATTACCGAAGGTAAGAGAAAGTTGTGAGCTGTGCGCCAGTCACACCAGATTTTTTGTGTCGACATGTATTTAGTTTCCGACAGTACGGTACATTCGATTTTCAAGATGTAAAATTTATAAGTATGGGAAAATATTTATATTTTGTTACCATGGCAACCATTTCTCCTATCCTTCCTATGAAGTCAAATGGTCTTCCGAATATCTTTTCTATGGAGTACAAGAGTAAAGTGGTCTTCAGAAGATTTAAATCACAAAATAAGAATATACATTTTAAAGAGAATCTAAAAAATAATTGATTTTTGAATTTAAAAAAAAATCGTTGGAGCAAATTTAGAGAAAATCGAAAAAAACTGAAAAAGTGCATCAGTAAAGTACTAGTAGGTTTTGGCCGATTTTGATCAAAAGCTCATTTTCACATCTTAAAGGGGTGACAAACTAAAATATAAAATTTCAACCTCCTAGTGCTTTCCTTTCTTGAGATATTTTGTTCAGACAGACCATGTTGCGAAAACCACTTTTTAGGATTCAGGGGACCTCAAAACGTGTATATCCATCAAAATCTTGACATCGAATTGTTGACATAAATCCATTAGTTTCTCTCTATATATATACATATATATATATATATAACCAAGAGAAAGTAAAAATGAAGCGGCGATGAGAGTGCGGTGAAAATGTTTCTATAGCTTTATTTTGACAACGAAAAGTTTCTCCATCAGATAAGATGTATACCATTTCAAATAAACAGGATGGTTTTATCTATTAATTGAAGTTTTTTTTAACTGTTTGTTTAGTTTGTAGGTAGAATTAGAAATCAAAGAGAGTGCAGCTAAGAATAATTTCATTTATTTCCCCTCAGAGCTGACGTTTCTGTCCTTCTTAGGGCCATCTTCAGAGCACTTGGGGTGACATTGAGAACAATGAGCTTCAGAGCACTAGGGGTGTCATTGAAGATGGCCCAAACAGGACCGAAACGTTAGTTCTGAGGGGAAATAAATGAAATTATGCATAGCTGCGCTCTTTTTGATTTCTAATTTTACCTATTCTTTAGAAGAAAAATAAGGCAACAGGGCAAAGGGTATACTAAATGGAAAATAATTTCTTAGTGAAATTAAGAACAATAACGATATTTTTCAGAGAGGATACATTGGAACAAACATTGGAATGAGGAAAAAATAAACAAATACCGGCATCTTGGATAACAATAGCAAGAAATGATACGTTCATCGATTTATTTGAAATATTATTGACTAAGGAAATGAGGTTGGTCCCTGAAGTTGAGATGTTGGGATAAAGTAAGTTTTTAAGAACCGCTTTATACTATATTTGTGAAAATAATTCGGACTATAGAAAGATTGAGAGAAGAAACGTGAAATTTTCTTGTATAAAATTAAAAACTAAACAATTCTGGCCCCAACAAAAAATAAGAGTGTTTGAAGGTATCTAACTTCATGGGGATGATGCTTTATGGATGTGTGTGTCTGTGTTTGTGAGTGAATTTTGTTAAATAAAACAATAGAAGCGTAATTAAGATTTAGAGTTGGGATGGACTCTGCTATTTTATTAATAGAATTAAACTTTAAATTATATAATAAAAAAAAAATTTATATTATTTGCAACCTGTCCAGTACTCTGGTGAATTAAATTCAAAGTGTAGACTACAGTATATTGAATATTAATATTTAATTCAAATGAATGTTATCTTTAAATGAAAGAGTAGAATGATATATAGGCCTACTTACAAATTCGTAGCAATCCTAGAGCCAAGAGGAGCAACGACGATGACGTTGTACCCGCCTGGCCGCTTCAGGGCTCGCTGTAATGCTGAAGGAAGCAGAGATATGAGCGGCAGGCAGCAGTCAGCTCGAACATACCGTTGTTTAGAAACTGCAATCAAGACAGAGAGAAGGAATTAGAAAAAATATTTATAATAACAACACAGTTGCAAATCTTTCCAATTTGTTTTACACTTCGACAGGGGCGTATATAGAAATTTTTTCGGGGGGGGGGGGGGCCCGAACTCAAAAATTTTTTTGAGAAAAATTTTTTTTCACACGAAATTTTTTGCGGAACATTTTTTCTTTTGCGGAATCAAAGTTTTCCACCCTGCAGAAAAATTTGTTGCGCTGATGACTGTATATCCCTATATATGTATATGTGTTTGGGAAATTTCGGGGGGGGGGCCCGGGCCCCCTCGCCCCCCCCCCCTTATATATGCCCCTGCACTTCGAGAAACTTTGTCTAACTTTGATCGGCCGAATCTCGATTAATATTGAGTCTACATATTTATTTTAACAACCAAATTTTTAGAAAATTTAATGCTCTATAACTTTGTATGTTACTATGGTGCATAAAATATGCTTGGTTTACGAGATATAAAACAAAATAAAAACTGAAAAAAGTCCTAAAATTTTGAGGTATTTGTTTCCTCCCTTCCCTTCCCCAAGTTCCAAGTTACAGTTTCGAGGTCGAAAACTTAGGAAAGACATCCTAGAGTACCCCCAAATAACATGTAAAAATTTCTACAAGTAAATGGTGGGTGGCTCAACACATTATTAATAGATAAATATTGTCTATATGCCCGGTGTTCATATTATTATGACTATCTTCTGTATGTGTGTGTGTGTGTGTATTTTCGGCATCTTAAGACATGTAGACTTTAAAAGATAAACAAATATATATAAATTACGATACAAATTATCCAGGCATTATTTGCACTATTACATGTGTTTAAATAAATATTCATTGGACTATCTGGGATCCGAATCCTCTTCACTTGACTTTTAGAATATTAATTTTGAGATTTGTCTTTAAAATTTTCGATTTTGATTGAAATCCAAATTCGTAGCAATCCTAGAGCTGAGATTCGTAGCAATCCTAGAGCCTGAGGTCCTAGGATCGGGACAAACTCTAGGACTTGATTTTAATTCGGAGGAAAAACGTTCCGAAAAAAGATCAAAAGAAAAAAATTTGATACAAGCATCGAATCCAAAATTATATTTTAAAATCCGAAGATTCAATCCGGGTCCTGGTTTTTTTTGAAAAGCAGATGAATTTCTTTCTTCATGCCGGTCTGCGGATTGGATCATCCCTCTCTTAGAAAAACGGCTTTGGATTATAAAAATATTAAAATATGAAATTTATATAATATCTGAGAAGCATAGGCGTAACTAGGGGGTGCCGGGGGGCCTGGTCCTCCCAGAAGGCTCGTGCCCCCCCCCCCCCCAGAAAGCTCCCTGCCCCAAGAAAAATTGAAAAAATATGGGGCTTTCCAGGCCCCCCGGAGGATAGCTGGTCCCATGCCCCCCCCCCCCAGCGAGAATGGCTGATTTTAAAAGAAAATCGCGTTTTTTGTAGGTTAGCTGCGTGGACCGGACCGTACATCTAGCTAGCATGGAGAGAGAAAGATGTATTTCTTGGAATTTTCTTTTCTCGATTTTTTCTGGGGTTCTTTAAAAAGCCTTCAATGTATATGCAAATTAACTTATGCATTCAATTACCATTTTTTAGAAACAACTCATTAAATGTCGTTTAAAAAATGATTAATTTAGATTTTTTTATTAACGATGTTTAGATAGAATTTTTATTTAGCAGTAAGTCTGTTAATTAGTTTTGTTATTTAGAAAAAACATTCCATATTTGCCTTTTTTGGGTGGTAAGATAAATTGAAAGTATCAGAAAGTGATTTATCTTTGTCTCTCACCCACTAATAAATAGTTATTATAAATTCAATCTTCATATCATGTCTTTGTTTTAGAAGAGAATAAAAAATAAACTTCTAAATTAATTTAAATAAATATGGGCAAATAATAAAATAATAATACTCCCTATATGGAGTTTGTATAAACTTTAAAACCAGTGTGACAAAAGATAGTCAATATATTAGATTCCATATTTATTCACATTTGATTTATTTATTTTATTTTATTATTTTTTTTTTAAACACTTTTTCCCACACACATACACACAGTCTTTTTGGCAGCTTAGGCTTAAGTAAACCGTTATTTGAATATACCTATTGGGAGTCCAGGCATTTTTATTTAAGCCATTTGGTATCCAAATGGCATAAATAAAATCATCGGACTGCCTGGGATCCTACCCTTGGATAGAATTTATTTAATTTTAAAATCAATGAAAAAATTGTCTTCTGCTGGAATATAAATTTTATTAATTTATTTTATTACAGAAACTAGTTTTGAGGACAGTTGTCCTCTTCATCGGTCTGATACAATAGAATTTTATGGATAATATAGATATAGACACATGATATAGGTATAGATTTAGAATACAGATAGATAATATAGTTCTGTAAAAAACTTTTTCATGTAAAAATTTTATTATATCAGACTGATGAAGAGCACAAATGTTCTAGAAGCTAGTTTATATAATTAAATAAATTAAGAAAATTTATATTCCAGCAGAAGACTATCTATAATCTTTTCATTGCTTCTAAAATTTCAATAAAAAAATTCCGCTAATCTTGGCAAAAAGAACCTTTCTAATTAATTCTAAAGACATATTTCCTATTAAGTACAAGAGTAAAAAAGCCTTCAAATATTTTTGAGGGGAAAATGGGAATATCATTTTTAAAAAATTGATTTATGAATTTTAATCAAAATCGTTGGAACGAATTTTGAGAAAAAAAAATGAAAAAGTACACCAGTAAAGTACTAGTTAGTATTCTTTGGCCGTTTTGTTCAAATTAACAGCCACCCCTAAAAAATAAAGCCCCATGAAGTTAGACAACCAGTGCTGAGAAAATAAATAAATAGCGCTCTGGCTCTCTAACTTCACGGCTCTATTCTCTAGGGATGGCAATTAACATTGAAACTCACTGTACATATGCTGAGTAATAATCACTACCGTTATGCAAATTTTCGATACGGACTGATGATGAGACATTAAATAGGTATAACTCGAACCGTCTCAACATTGGAGTAGCATATAAAGGCTTTTTATTAGGCTGAACCTGCCCGAACAAAATTTGATTTAATGATTTGAGTTATTAATTAGGGTAAAATGTTTTAAATGTCATATAGGTCTAAAAATGTTCATTATTTTATGATTTTTTTCGTATAAAAAGATCTATAATTTAGATGTGACCAACAATCCCTCTCTACTAATATCCCAAACGGAGATATACAAAAAGGCAATTATATTTTTTTATTCACCACTCCCTAGTCGTTCAGTTGGTTTGTTTCGTAATCCCAATAAATAATCTCGTTTTGCGATCATCATCATCATGGATAGCTCACTAGCATGCAATCTTCAGTTCACGTTCGACAGCAGAAGAAATTAACGAGATTAAATTCTAAATCAAAACTGATAAGAGCCTTGAATTTCAAATCAATTTTTATCTCCGGAGGCCGATTTAACGATTTAATAAATCGACTTCAAGGGTTAAAGGACTCTTATAAAAAAAATTCGCCCTCTCCCATATAAAACAAAAAAAAAAATCATTGAATTTTTATTTGAGTAAAAACAAATCTGGAGTGACTGGTCGGACAGTACACAATTTTCGCTTATCTTCGGTAATTGAAAAAAGTTGTGTTCTGTGATTGTCACGCCAGATTTTTTATATGACATCTTTTAAATAATATCTAAAAAATAATTAATTTATGAATTTTAATCAAAATCGTTAAAGATATAAAGTGCAAGAATATGTCTATACTTTGGTGAATTACCCTAACCCTAGTAAAAATGATCGAGGGATCCACATGCCCGCACAACGAACGCACGCTGCAAATACGCCACATACAGGAATCCACACGCCCGTACCAGAGATGCACACAGTAGATCGAAATAAGTGATCAGAAGAAAAATGTGTGTCCCTAGTGTGGAGGTGTATATCCCTGTGTGTCCCTAAAAGTTTACTATGCAGACTAGCAGACTAGCTGCGGGCGTGTGGTTTCCTATGATTTCCGATTTACTCGGGTATAGGGCTACTCATTTTTGTAATCCATATACTAATCTATCCTACGAAGGCCAGGAGTCCAGGTTAGAGACTACTGCCCCACGCGACGCCAAATGAAAGATGAAATTTTTAACACGGAATCAATGTCCCCACTCTACTGAACTCTCTCTGACTGTGCTCTTAAATATAAAGCAACTTTTTCCCATAGTACAACAGGGATACTCGATCCCCGGCTGTATATGTATTTTGAATTTATTCAAATTGTTCCACTAAGGTATTGAAAAATACAGATTGCTAAAAATCTATTACTAATATAAACCGTATTATCTCTTCAAATCCTTCAAGGGTTTAAAATCAATTTTTTTTTTATTTAAAAAAATCCCCTATTTTCCAAGACATAAGCAAACAAAGAGGGAAGCAAGATTTGGTTAAAAAAAAATAAATAAATAAAAAATATTGGATTTTTATGGTGCCAAAAAATTCGCCAGTGCTTGCAACACATAACCCACTCCCTAATAGGAAGTCATAAGAGGCGTTAAAAGTGTCCTCAGCAACGTAATAGAGCGTTATAGAGACGAAGGGCGGAACACGCAAATAAATTTCACTCGGCTGAATTAAGAAACAAAGAAATGCATATGAGGATCTAAATTCTCCCCTTGACATCTTCCTGAATTCATAAAAATAATGCCGTCGTCGTCGGCCCCACAAAAAAAAAAAGAAAGGGTTCATAATTTTTATTTATATTTTTTATTGCCTTTCTCTCTCTTTCTTCCTCTATAAAATATATGAGAATTTTATAGAAAAATTTAAATAGAAATATTGTTTTAATTAGTTTTTTTATTTTAATATAGTGTAGAAGGTCATTTATAGGATGGTGAAAATTATAAAAATAACGGTTATCGTAAAAAGTCTTATATGGCCTAAGTTGCAGAAAAGACTGTGTGAATGTATGTGTGTATGTGAGTGTGAATGGGAAAAAGAGTGAGTGTTAAAAAAAAATATATTGTAGAATTTTAAAATATCAAATTTAAAGCCCCACAGTATAAGAGGTGAAAAATGATTTATACATGTTGGTCTACTATATCTCATCTCTTAAATGTACAGTGAGGACAATATTAAGTCTCACCCATGCGTTTTCTACTTGTGATTATTTCATTGTTTTTATAAAAGAAAATGAAAATCTTTATTAGAAATTTTCTAAATTGGAACCATGAGAGTTTCCATTAAAAAATATATAATATTTTTTCAAAAACAATGAAATAATCACATGTAGAAAACGCATGGGTGGGACTTAATATTGTCCCTCACAGTACCATCTATTGCTTTAATATTGAGGCCTAAGCCCGGTAGTTAGGCAGCCCAAATGGCACACGAACTCTAAAGCTTTCTTGTCTGTGTGAGAAATACCTTTTTCAAAGCAGACAAATAATGCTGTAGTGTTCATGTGCCATTTGGGCTGTCTAACTACCGGGTTTTAGCCTCAATACTATTGGAATGGCTGGTACAGTGAGCGCCTCAATTAAGTCTTCACCTGAGGTCTAGAGCCTTAAGTATATGTTATACCTGGTATATTGAAATAATTTCAAATTTGAAAAGGTAACATAAAATCATCTGTATCAGATTTTATTTTACGTTTTCGGTCATTATTTCACTAGCCTACAATATAATACACCTTATACTTAAGGCTCTAGCTCCCAGGTGGGGACTTAATTGTAGCGATCACTGTACATTTAATTTAATAAAAATTTGGATTGTGGTTTAAGAAAAAACACAAAAAAATGCACAAAAGTAAAGTGGGTTCTAAAAAACTTTGGAGCCTATAGGGATTAGTACTTTTTAAAGACCAAGATATTAATAATAAATAATAGATAAGTTAATAATTTCATTTTAAATTTAAAATAAAATTGAGGAGACAATTTTGATAAATAAAAAAAATGAATAAAGTACTAGTGCCCTTTAAAGGATTTTATGAAATCACTTTGTTTTGATATTTTATTCACCCAGATAGACAGGCTATTTTGCGGGAAACGATATTTTAGATTTGGGCAACCTCAAAACGAATATTTCCATGAAAATAAAGTAATTTTATGTGGTCATAATACCATATTTTCTTTCTTCTCTATATAAGTACGGGTAAGTCTTAAGAAAAAAGTAAAATGTCAATTGAACTGAGAAAATACAAAATTGACATGATATTCATTCAATAAAAAAGAGGAACTCATAAAAAAGTTGGTTCTCGGACGTTTTGTTGTGCGAAGTCTGCATAGTATCTACATATTACGATAATGATTTCTAGAAGAAGCATTCAAGTGTGAATGTTTTGTAGAAGATGGAATAAAAATAAAAATAAAAAGGAGATAATTCCTGACTGGAATGTAGACATAACGTCAGCTTTTGCTGGCGTTATTATGACATTAGCATTGCTGGTGCTGCTACTTGCTAGAATAGTAATAGAAGTAGTAGCTACTTAAAACCGGGGACGACGACGAATGAATGAATATTCCCGGGTTTCATCAACGCCCGCGTTGGAGAGAGAGAAAGGGGATGTAATAATATTTTAGCCTGCGTTAACGTCGCCGCCGAAGGAGTAATGGTTCTAATCAGGCGCTCGTAAAACCAACGGGGATTGCCACCGAGAGAGAGAGAGTTGACTCTCAATGCAAGGGGTGATGGAGACGAAGACGGAGTCGGAGACGTCTACCTCAGCTGAGCTGCATCCCAATTAGTGAATTAGTCCAAATTGGATAATCAAATAAACGCCTTGGGCAAAGAATTCATTCGATTCCCACTTGCTTGTTTCTTTGGTAATTTCAGAGAAAGAAGAAGAAACATCTCTGTATATTGAAATAGATTCATCTATATATATATAAGACTATATATATCTGAAATAAAACCTCAGGAAATATCAAAAGCCTCTCCAATATACTGGCCCTGGTAAAAGAGACGAGTCTATTCTAAGGACAAATATTGGACAACAAAGGATAGAACAAAAGATCAACTAATAGTCGCAGTTCAAAGTGTCTTAGGTCCATAATAATAATAATAATAATAATAATAATAATAATAATATATATATATATATATATATATATATATATAAATGAAATGAGAAAAATGTATGTATGTATGTACAGTGAGGGGTCAATATTAAGTCCCACCGATGCGTTTTTTACTTGTGATTATTTCCTCGTTTTTATAAAAGAAAATGAAAATCTTTATTGGAAATTTTCTAGGTTTGGACCATGAAAGTTTCCATTAAAAAATACATAATATTTTTTTAAAAACAATGAAATAATCACAAGTAGAAAACGTATGGGTGGGACTTAATTTTGTCCTTCACTGTACGCCCTACAATTTATTATGATCGGAAAATTTTAAAAGAATTTTTTCCTTTTGTAAAAGATACTCTGAAAATATCAACTGATTTTCCTTGTAAATAATTTCTTTAGGCTGACATTATCTTAATTTTGGTGATCTCAGTTAGAATTTATGGCTTTATTATTATATTATGCAAAGAAATGAAATGTATGTTAAATTAAAAAAAAATATATATATATATATACATAAACATATATTTCTATATTTATTCTGATGGTTTTAATTAACTACTTTTATTTCTTTCCTTTCGGATAACAATGAATAATTGAATGTGATATTACTTAAGATAGGCTATATATATCATGGTGGAGGAATGAAACCAGCTTTTAATTAGATCATCTTCACAAGTTATTTAGGGCAAACGTTATGGTGTCTAAAAAGTTTGCAAAGGTAATCTAATTAAATGATGTTCCAAATGTATATATAAAATATATATATATATATATGACCGTCCACATGAAAAGGTACAGTGAGGTACAAAATATTAAGTCCCACCCATGTGTTTTCTACTTGTGATTATTTCATTGTTTTTATAAAAGAAAATGAAAATCTTTATTGGAAATTTTCTAGGTTTGAACCATGAAAGTTTCCATTAAAAAATATATAATATAGATATAATATAAATAATCACAAGTAGAAAACGCATGGGTCGGACTTAATATTGTCCCTCATTGTACCAAATCTTCACTGGGCTAAATTTTCAAGAGATTTACTAAAAAAGTTCAAAAAAATCAATTTTTTTTTATTCCTGATTCCGATTCTCTAGTTCTTCATCTTATATTAATATATATGAAATATTCGATGTTTCGATTTTATATAAAAAAATTGAAAAAACAAGACAAAGGTGAGATAAGAGAAAAGGGATCAAAAAAACTTTAAACTCATTTTTCTCAAAACTAGGTTTTTCCAAACAAAAGAATGATAAAAAAAATTCTAAAAATACCGACTTACTGAGCAGGATTTGTTCTATAAAGAAAGCATAAAAACACAATTTTGACCCCGATGAAGATTTGGTACCTTTTCATGTGGACGGTCATATATATATAATTATATATAAAATCATATGAATGGGTCAAAATTCTTAATTCCCTTATTTTGGTTGTTCGTCTGCGTATGTATATACTAAAATATATTTTTTATATATATATATATATATATATATATAATATTTATTTATTTTTTCAAAAACTATTTGAATGTCAATTTTGATGAAAAATTTGGCACTTCATTATCACGAATGACTATTTGGCATAAAAACTATCAACGTATTTATAAAAGGCGGGGCTGTCAATCAAATAAATTTTTAATAAAGCAAATAAAATTGTGAATGTTGATAAGAGAAGTGGCTGTTCAGCGATTCAAATGATGAAGGGAGAGAGGATGTCAGCCAAGAAAAGAGTCTCTATCGAATAAAAATCTTCGTCTTCTTAGTGGAGATTTTTATTCGATAGAGGCTCCTTTCTTGGCTGACATCCTCTCTCCCTTCATCATTAAAATTGTGAATATTAAATAAATTGAAAAAAATAATCCAAATATAAATAAAGATTTAGTATAAAAATAATAAATCAGGACAAGGATAAACATATGCCAATTAGTTTGGCCTTAACCACTGGTATATATCATCTTATTTAATATAAATTGACTTAATAATTTGTTTTAGGTAAATAATTATTTAAATAATATGAAACTCACCAAAAAGGCTTGAATCCAGAGCTCAGGAACAGCATCACATGAATGTCACTTGATAAATCACTTCATAATCACCTGTAAATATAATATAAATACAATAATTAATATATAACACTTATTTGAATAAAAAATAATTAATAAATAATCACCCAAAATATTAAAATACAAAAAAAATAAACGTGAGTATGTCATTGATGTGAGTTTGGTTATAATATTCAATTATCATGCATTAATAAAGTATAAACGATTGAAATTTATGTAAAATATATTAGAAATAAATAATTAGATTGTTAATAGATTATCAAATGAATAAATAAAAAGCAAATAACCTGTTTAATTAGCACAAGAGATGATTGCACTTATCAACTTGTCACTTCATGATCACCAACTAAGAGGTTGACTGTCAAGATGGCGTGGAAAGTGAAAATTTTCAAATATTTTTAATTAAAATAATGAAAAAAATTTTTTGAACACTTTTTAATTAAAAATATTATTTTTAGGTTCCTTTAATTTCCTAATAATATATAATAATAATAAAAATCATTAAATTTATATATTTTGGTAGAGAAAAAATTTAAAATATGCACTTTTACAGTAATTATTTATTTAAGGTTCAGGAAATCCCAAATAAGCAACGCAGCTAGTTGTTTTTTCAATTTTAATTTAAATATAAAGTCCCAGGGTCATTATTTAAGCATAATTAAAAATGCAATTTCTTAAAATATTTAATGAATAGAAAAAATTAAAAAATAAATGTCAAAAATCTGGTACCTTGGGGGTTTTCCACCAAGGGTTGCCCCTCCCACCCCTTCTGTTTTTAACTGGATACGCCCATGGGCACAAACAAGGGCGTCCGCAGGATTTTTTGCAGGGGGGAGGGCAAGTCACTTCCAGATAAGTTAAAAAAAACGTACTTTGATATTAATAATGTTATACATCTCTTAGTATTTAAAGCTTTCTCACCGCGGCAAGGTGGATGTATAATGAGAAAGGTTTTTTAGCATTTTTTTTTTGTTTTATACATTTTTTTGTATCATTTTAATTTTCCAGGGGGGGGGGGGGGGGCAAGTGCCTGGTTGCCCCTCCCCTGCGGACGCCCATGGGCACAACCACATTTATTAAGGAAGGGGGTGGAGGTTCAGGACCTATTTCTTCTCCTTCCTAGGTATACAGTACTATAAATGCAATAGGCTTAATTTCTTCTGAATTTGCAGAAAAGATTTGGTTCAGAGAATGCTAAATAAAAATTTATCTTTATTTCAATATGAACAGTAGATCAATTTTGTATATAGATGCTTAAAGAGAGACGAACACTCAAGGATAGGACAGTATCTGATCACAATGCAAAAATAATTTGATTCACCGTTGTCAACTAGGGCTGATTTAAGAAATGTAACCAGCTCATTCACAGTAGTGTAACTCAATAAGTATATATCGCCTGGTGAGAATCATAGTGACGAATGTCGATCAATGACGAATTTTGGTCTCATTCAACTCTATATGAGTTCAGCTTAAAATCATAGATTCTCTTGGATCCTAGGTTTATTTATATTTTTCTTAATAGATGTTAAATCAGAGTTGAAAACGAACGAAAAATAAAAGCTGCTAGTATAAAATTAATATTAGGACCAGCCTGACGATGCTTGGTTAAAACCATCAGAGCTATTTAACACAACAAGGCCTCAGGGAGAAGACATTAGCTTTTCATGGCTGGGGTCCCGTGTTCGCTTCCCGTCCCAAGCGAGAGAAATTTATTTCATTTGAATTGACTACATATAATTTGAAATAAATAAGAATGGCCTTAGATGACTAAAAACACCTTAAAAAAAACAACAACATCAAGGTAACAATAATAATTTTTAATTAAGTAATATAGTGAAAATAGTGGATTAGCATGATGAGAAATATATATATATTTTATAATGGAGAATTGGAGATATCAGCCAAATTGGAATGATCTAGGTTCAATATATATATATATATTAATTCGATTTTGGGATGAAGGCTTCTTATAAAATTGAAATGCGGCTCGCGGATCCTTAAATATATATATATATATATAAAGATACCACCATATGGGTTGTCAATATATGTATATTAGGTTCTTTTCTTTGTCTTAATTTTCAATTATGTTTTACAAGAGAAATTAAATTAACATAGTCACTATGAGTTTATTTTTAAAAGCTTAAGCTATGATATTCATATAAAAATTGTAGAAGCACAATAAAAACTCGATTATCTGGGTCTCAATCATACGGATTGTAATTGCAGACTCCTGTTTTTTATAGTCTCATTTTTTTGTATTTGGTTAATCTAGGGCAGGGGTGTCGAACCTTTATGGATCAACGTGCCAATTTTTCTTAAGAAATGTTTAATGAGGCCATAGACGTGCCATCAAATAATTTTGAGTTTGTGATTATGGGAAATATTCAAACTAAATAAGCACTAACAATTCAAAACTTTGTTATTTTGAACTAAAATGAAAACAGCTTTGATCGGTGGTGTGCCCAAAATATATATACCCATTATAAAAACGACTGTTTTTTATTCTTCAACTATCAACACCTCAGTTCATCACAACAAAGTACTTCTACTTTTCAAATTAAATCATAATTGCTTGTGCATATCCAATTAAAATATAATTTATGTTGTTGATTTGTTCACAAAAAATTTGATTTTTTTCTGCCTATAAAAAAAAATCAATTATTAATAAACATTTTATTGGAGGAAGGTTTTTATATAGAGGGCAACTATTTCGGAAACGATGGATTATGTATTTAAAGATAAAAGGATGTGAAAAAATTTTTCATGCCTTTTAGAGCATGGGGCCTGGGAACTAAGTAGAGCAATAGTTAGTTACAGTCAAGCAATGCGAAACCTCGGGTTGGTGGCCCCGAGAAACCAGTGTATGAAATGTGCCATTGGTATAATAAAATTTATATATATATATATATATATATATACAGTGATTACATTAAACTTCTAAATACCCTCAGCAGCTGAGAGAGGAAATTAAAAAAGAAAATGAACTCCCCAATCGGCGAATAATTTGTAACTAACAGTCTGCGGGCTGCCCTAAGCAAGATCATTGTGGTATATACTATATATTGACCTATATATATAATTTTTGGCTTAAATAGAAATGCCTGACCCCACAATAGATATATATATAGGTCTATAATTTTTTTTTGTGTGTGGCTTTCGACCTAAAGCCATGCCAATAACAAAATTTTACAAATTATATACATTCAAAAATATACAAATTCAAATTATATACATTCGAAAATAAATAATAATAAATAAATAAATATAACCAATCAAAAAATAATACACTAGAAATTACATAATACAAAGAAAACATTTAACAAATAAAAGTGATACCGAAAAAAAAAACTGGAATAAAATAAAATATTACACAATAACATTTATTAGATGGCTGATGCTTGATGTGTGGAGGGAAGTTGTGAGGGCATCTATTGTTTGTTGTGAAGGATTCTTTAGGAGTTGTATCCACCTATTGGGGTTCCGGAATCTTGGCTGGATTTCTTCCAACTGTTGTCTTTGGTTTCGCAAATTAGGACAGTGAAATATGACAGGTTCTGGCTTAGCTATAGCACCGAGAGAGCAGTGGCTGTATAAATGAGCAGGGCATCTGGTATGGTTGATTCGGAGCCGGTTCATTATAATTATTTCTTTTCTTGAGAGTGTCGGAAGTTTAGCAAACCAAGGGGGTCCAAGCATAGGTTTTACTTTCGCCAACCTAGAGCCTCTTGGGAGACTTGAATACTTCCACGAATTGGACCATTCCTCCATCATTTGCCTTTTTATAATAGGTATCGTATCTCGCCAGGGTATATGTTCACTGTATTTGATTCCTTGGGTGGTTGCTCTTTTTGCTAGTTATATATATATATATATATATATATATAATGATATTTCTGCTTCTACAAATGCTTGTAGGAGAGGGTTGTCAAAATTGCGACATTGTAAATACGCCACTAAAGCAGATAAAATTTTCCTGATGTTATTAGATTCTTTGTAGGTGGTTTTAGATATCTTCGTTTCAGACAATCCTGCTTGTCTTGTGTAATATTAAAAATTCTCTTTGAAAAAATGGCGCAAAACATCTCATATAGACTAGTATTATTAAACAATGATAAAATCTTTTTAAGAGATAATTTCTAATGATCCTACCTATTCTATACAAAATGCAAAGTAATATTGTTAGTATAATTTAAAAAAACAAAAGCACTAATCTTATTATATAACCTCATTATAAAATCCAGTGGGGACATATCTTTAGTCTGTTATCACAACAAATAAACTGTTATGATTATTTTATGAATTTCCTTTTTTTGAGCTTTTAATCCTATTTTTCTGTTGTATTTAATATTGAATTAGTCAAGCTATAAACGAATTGGTTTGTTAATACTAATATTCACTTATTGATCCGCAAAACATTAAAAAATTAATTAATATTCCATCCAATAGTCTGGCAATTGATGGCCGTTGGTTTCTTTATGTATCCGCAGGGCCGTTGAGCCTGTGAACTGCGCTAATCAGCTTTAGCCCCGTCTGATGCATTGGTTAGATGTGCTGCCTTATCAATCGCAAGCATTCCGACCACACATCATGTTATATGGAGAATTACCCCCAACCCTTGACCAAGGCCATGTATTCGAGACTCAAAGCCTGAATGGGGGGAAGTTCTTTTATTCTATCAACCCTATTATTATATATATATTCTGTATATAGTCGAATGTTTTTTTTATTCTGATCAACCAGCAGAAAGTATTAAATAATTTAATAGTATTATTATTTATATTTAACTATTGTATATAAAAAATATTAAATTTAACACCAATTGTATATGAATCAGACATTAAACATATTATTATTATTTGAAATTCCTTTCAGGATCCCCATTTATGTTTGAACAGGGATCTTCTTTGTAGAAGCTGACACCCTAGCCCGGTACACCAGCGAGTCCCCGACATTTACATATGAGTGAGGGACAATATTTAAGTCCCAACCCATGTGTTTTCTTCTTGTGATTATTGCATTGTTTTTTAAAAAATATTATATATTTCTTAATGGAAACTTTTATCGTTCAAATCTAAAAAATTTCCAATAAAGATTTCATTTTCATTCATTTCATTTCATTTTCTTTTATAAAAACAATGAAATAATCAGAAGTAGAAAACGCATGGGTGGGACTTAATATTGTCCCTCACTATACATTATGTATATAACTGATAATAATATAAGAGAACAAAAAATAGAGAGGCAGCTGTTTATTTCTTTCAATGAATCAAGCTAGGGATCGTTTCTGTTATATCCATACGTTCCTTGCCCTTCGGGAATCGAACCCAGGATCTCCGACCTATCCGGGACTTACTTCCTGGCTGCCCGCTCCCTCATTTATTGTTGAAATACAACAGCCACTTCACAAATTGTCAAATTATATTTTTTTTTTTATATATTTATGCCGTCCCCAAATTCTGGCGCACTTGGGTCATTTCTAACCCCCCCCCCTCAAGTCGGAATCGAGGAATTCATTCAATATTAATATTTTTTTAAACGAAATAATTCTAGCTGCAATCGCTCTTTTCTTTCTTCCTTACTATGAGATCTACTCAGCTATCCACCTCACTTTAATATTAATATCTTTTTTAAATTTTTTCTTTTTCTTAATATAAAGATCTCAAAACCACCATTAGCTCGAATAAGTTCATACAGTTTGTTTGGGATTGAGTTATCTTAGTTGTGGATGATGTTTTGGTCGATTTTGTACCATTCTTCTTCAATGGCTTCTTTAAGTTATTTTAAATTGTTAAATTGTCTATTGTTAACGAACAAATAATCCCCAAAGGTTCTAAATGATGTTCATGTCTGGTGATCTTGCTGGCCACTTTATTACTTCAATCTTTTTGTCTGAAAACCATTCCATTGTCTCTCGTGAAGTATGGATTCGAGCGTTGTCTTGTTGAAAGATCACATTTCGATCGTCTTGTTGTTTCTTAAATGACACCAATTGTTCTTCCATGATTTGGATGTAATCCCTTGACTTTGAACTCTATGAAATGAAGGCAATGCTCGATGTTCCGATGAATCCATTCGCTGCCCAAACCATGACCGATCCACCACCAAAGTTTCTTTTTGAGAAGTCGCTTCTTTCTTGTCTTAAATCGAGCCACTAGTAGGCCACTAGTATACTAGTAGCATCAGGTTCATCGAGATTGAACTTCTTTTCGTCGGAGAAGATTGTTGACATCCATTTGTCGTTCCAGTGATGAAGTTCTTTTGCCCATGAAATTCGTTGTTGTTTGTGTTCTTCTGTGAATTGTTGTCTCTTCTTCATTAGGAAGTATTTGAAGCTCTTGCTGTCGTTTAATGAATAATGAACGTTGAAAGGTCCTTGTTGATGCCTCAAGTTGAAGTTTTCTTTTGATGTCACTAGCACTTGACACCTGTCCTGAAACAGCTGAACGAATACGTAGGAATGTTAGAGGGTTGATGAGTATTGGTCTCCCAGGAGACTTTTTGGTACCGTATGATGATCGTAGTTGTCGACAACAGTTTTTAATCGATTAAACTTTGGAGCAATTTGTCTTCGTCTAATTGTAAGTCCTTCATCTGCTTAGGCATCACTTAGGTCTTTTCCTCTACCCATTTTATTTGTTTATTTTATCACTATTTTTATCAATTAGTTTTTATACGTCGTATTTTGATGTTTATTATTTAATTCATTTATAAATGATGTAAATGATATAATAATTAAAATTAAAAAACTTAATGGCCCTATCTTTTTGACAAGAACTATTTGTTTGCATCTTCCATTAATATATATTTTCATTGATATTATTGTTTATAATCCTTTTTTGACACCAGATTTCACTTAGAATAATTTATTTGAATGAATATAAATAATTTTATTATAATATATATATATATATTCATTCATTAAAAATTTCAATATAATTAATTGACTGGCCCTATTTTTTTGTCGTTCGCCTTATATATATGGGTATATATATATATATATATATATATATATATATAACTTTAGTTAATTCACATGGAAATCAAGATTTAGATCAAGCATAAATGTTGTTAAATGCGACTTTTGTATAATAGTTAGGAATAGTTCAATTACATGGCCACTTACATTAGTTTCTCCATTTGTAAGAATAAGCACATCTTCTATCTTTTTGCTGCTCTTTTCTAAAATTCTGTAGGACGCAAATCGTTTGATATTTTTCTTTAATAATATAAGTTCCGGCTTCTAGAAGTTTAATAAGTATGAAGACTGGTAGAGGTGAGAAGAATTCAGTCTTTATCTCATAGCGCAATAGAGTTAATAATATTAATTAGCTGATTTTCCATTTCCTATGGTAATGCGCAAGCATCAGTCCTGAAAAAATAATAACAGTTTAAAAACTTATTGGTCTTAAGAAAATAAAATTAGAATATCAATTAAGTTAACAGAAAATATAAATATATCGGCTATAGATTTTTATTTGAATATAATGATGATGATGCAACAAACCCAAAACCATCAATGAATGAATTTAATGGAAAAGTTTAAATCTGGGCGATATTGTAATCGGTTTAACTATAGAATTAAACTGATAAACGTTTGATTAGTATTGAAGCATCATAAATTAAGCTAACGTAATCTCGTTGGAGTTTTATTTTAATTTGGCCCCCGGGGGTGGCGGCTGCCGTATAAACACTCGGTGTGCGTCCGACGATTTAGATCAAAAAAAGCAGCAGCATCCAGCTTCCCTGGCATAAAATACGGATCAAAATTATCGTCGCATTAAGGCCGATACTATTTCAAAAAAAATTGAATGCAATTCTTCTTTATGACCAGTTGGCCTGTTGTTGGTTTTGACGCAGATTCCCCCTACTCTATAGTTTGTGAGGATCAAGAGAGAGATATGAATTTAATACAATTATAGGATGATTATAAATAATAATTGTAAAAAAAAATTGAATATAATATAATTAAATTATTTTGCATATTTCCGGATAAAATATATAGGCTATACAATTCATATATGAAATCGATATAATAAATTTATTTTTTTTTTTACTCTCCCGATAAAGTTATTTAAAAATATAAATTAAAAAATTATTTTAATTAAAAAAAAAAAAGTAAGGATTTTTTTTTGGCAAAAACAACATTAAATTTATTTATTTATTTTTTTCCAAGAGAGTGAGAGAAGAGAGAGACCGAGAGCCATAAAGAAGAATTTATGAATTATGTCGAAATATTTCAACGAATGTAAATGACTCGGTGGTGAGGTTTGAGGGCCCCATGAAATATGGCAGATTGATAAAAACGTCTCCCCAAAACGGACGTGAGATATAAATCCGAGATCGGTCGGTCGGTCTGTCCGTGTGGATGTGTATGTGTAGCCACCACCATTCGTAACTTTTCATTTCATCTTCGGTATTTTTTTAGGTGAGGGGGGATGAGGGTGGGCATATTTAGTGCATTAAATGCATAATTTTTTCACACTGATAGGTTTTTGGCAGGATCAAAAAAAAAAAAAAAATGGGGAGAGGCGAAGAGGAAATCTCGACCCTGTGTGTGACCGAAACGTGGAGCACCGATATATCATAGGATCATTAATACACTCCTATATATCTTGTCAATGTGTCTGTCGACACACACAGAGAGGAAGAGATTCGGGAAAAACTTGCTGTGTGCAATAAACTTTACGGATTGACGATTTCTCAACCCACCGAGTCGTATTTATGGAGTTTGAGTTGGTCGGTCGGTTGGTGGCAGGTTGAGGAGTCGCCTCTCCTCCTCTCATTTTACGTTGCCTCGTCCCGCTTTACGTCCAACTACCACCCACCCTGGCAAAAAGTCCGAGAAGGTTTTGAGGCTGCCCTGTCTACGGCTTTCCCCCCCCCCCCCACTTTCACTCCCTACAACTCGATAGATCATCCCCGACAATGATGAATAGACCACCGTTTCGGAAAAATATTTAACTCCATTCGTTAAAAAAATATTAAATTTAGTGCTTTGGAATTCCCTTAATATATGAGGGCACATTTTTTTTTTTATTTCAACTTTGAAACAATTTCTCATCGGAAAAAATCATAATAACAATAATTCATTCCCCCTCCCCCCCCCTCTCTTTCTCTCTCTCGATCTCTTTTAAATTGACTTTAATTAAGTTAAAAGTTTTTAAGGGAATTATTTTTAATTTTAAATTGTAGGGTCTCAGATGGTTTTTATTTTATTTTTTATTTCATTTAAGATGTTTATCGGCATCGGAGGCCATTCAATTTATTTATAAATTCAATTTGAATAATGGGATAATGGGATATTTTGTCACATGGGACAGGATGCGATATTTAGGTCACTCTATAGGGAGGAGCCCCCCCCCCCCTTAAAAAAAAAACAATTTTAACCCTTTATTTGAATATAAATTAATCAAATAATAAATAACTATTATATCGAATTAAAAAGATGAATTCGGAATTATAAGCTATATAATTATTTAGAGTTAGAAATAGGTCCTGCACTGTTAAAAATTACTAGAAGCTTTTTATTGTAGTTATTGGTTTTAAAAATGCCATGAAATTTATCAAGAAGATTTTGATATTGATAAATTTAGAGATGTTACAAATGTGGATTTTATAGCTGGATAATCGTTAATAGGTAAATAAAAGAATAGCAGCTAAAATTATTTCATTTATTATTTGTATGCCTATATTGACAACCCGCAAGCTCTGAGGATGGTCTTGACCAAGACCGAAACGTCAGCCTAGTGGGTCAATAAATGAAATAATTTTAGCTGCTATTCTTTTATTTACCTATCATAAATTTAGAGCGTAGTTTGAGGAGTTTCATTCCATAATTCTCTCGGCATCACTCATTAAGCTTCAATTGATATATATATATATATATATATATATATATATAACCTTCCAGAACATTTATATATATATATATATATATATATATGAGAGAATTCAGAGTTTATTTCCCGATCCCAAACGTTAGTTTAGAAAAAGTAATACATAAAAGAAAAGAAAAATTACACTGTGCTACAAAATGAAACTTTTTTTCTGGCCCCGAGAAAATTCCTTCAGATTCTTAAGTAAAATGACCTCCTGAATCCAAATATGACCTCCGTTTTCCCCCAGCACGTACCGTTTTCCTGGGGGTAGCCCCCTACTTATTTCCACCCCTTTTCGTTAATTATAGGGCCACGAAAAAAATTTTGAGGGATGAAAAGGAATATTTTAGCCTTAACATTTTTTCAGTAGGTCTAGAGAAGTGAAAAGTTAAAAAACATTAACATTTGGATCCAAGGGGGGGGATGTGGGGGTTTTTGTCGCTTAAAATGCAAAAAAATCATTAAAAATGATCAATTTTTTCTGATTTTTTCACAATTTTTTCACTGATTTTCTACATATTCCAGCTGACAGACCCACCTCACCCTTCCTTAAACATCCCTCAACTAAAAAAAAAAATATATAGGACAAAGCGGGTGGGGTGTGGGCGATTCCGAAGCCCTTGCAAGAAGATGGAAGATTCACAGCTCAGTTGGTCAAATTGGCAAATATGCGGCCAACTTTCATTTTTTTAGGCTGATCTTTATAAATTTAAACTTAAATATACGGATTCTTCTATGTCCTTCAATATTTCCATATTTTATCTAAAGGGGTAGAAATTATTTCTTGTCAATAATTGAAAAAAATTCTTTTTGCAAGGGCTTCGGAATCGCTCACACCCCACTCGCTTTATCCTATATATTTTTTTTTTAGTTGAGGGATGTTTAAGGAAGGGTGAGGTGGGTCTGTCAGCTGGAATATGTAGAAAATCAGTGAAAAAATTGGGAAAAATCAGAAAAAATCGATCATTTTTAATTATTTTTTTGCATTTTAAGCGACAAAATCCTCCCCCACATCCCCCCTTGGATCCAAATGTTAATGTTTTTTTAACTTTTCACTTCTCTAGACCTTCTGAAGAAATGTTAAGGCTAAAATATTCCTTTTCATCCCTCCAAATTTTTTTCGTGGCCCTATAATTAACGAAAAGGGGTGGAAAAAAGTAGGGGGCTACCCCCCGAAAACGGTAAGTGCTGGGGGGAAAACGAAGGTCATATTTGGAGTCAGGAGGTCATTTTACTTAAGAATCTGCAGGAATTTTCTCGGGGCTTTTTTTCTTGTAGCACAGTGTTATTAGCTGCATTCTCTCATTACTTAAATCTATCTTCCATCAATAAGTTTTTACGAAATTTTATTTTTATTTACAGAGTTGATATGTTCCAAATAAGGTTTAGCTAATTTCTCGGAGGCACAAATGCAGGAGGAGCGTTCAGTATGAAGAGGATTTTTACTTCTAGCCGAGAAAGATGAAAGAACTTGTTTTCTTGATAGATATCATTCCTCTCTCAGATCAGAGGGTAAATAGCAAATATCCCTACTGGAGTTCAATGCAACAATTAGAGCGCCGGAAGCAGAGTCGATGCAGATCTGTACAGTCGAAAGAATAGAAATATTAGAACAATCAATCTTGGTTTTATTGAAAGACAGAACTTATATTATAAGCTGACATTTTAGAATACATTGGTACCTCGAGATACGAGTGCTCTAACATACGAGTTATTTGAGATACGAGCTGTCGAGCGAGCGAAGTTTTGTTTTGAAATACGAGCGAAATTTGAGAGAGCAAAGTGACATACGAGCAAGTTTACGGAACGAATTAAACTCTCGAGAGATCACTGTATTGGCTTATATTGTACAGGGAAGAATGATACCTTTGAGTGGATAAGGTGCATTTTCTCACAGAGCACATATCCTCCCTGTTTAGATTTGATAGATAATTTCTAAGAATATGAATTTAATCTTTAGATTCACTTTTCTAAATCAATTTAAATTTAAATTTTTTAAACATTTATAGGAATGATGGAATTTGTAACAAAATAAGCATTTCATACCTGTATAAAGCATATTCGATTCGATGATATGTTCCAGAAGGGTTTCTGTAGATAACTTTTGTTTAGCTAATTTCTTGGTGTATGCAGGGAGCGTTCAGTATGAAGGAAGAGGATTTTTACTTCAAGTCGAGAAAGATGAAAGAACTTGTTTTCTTGATTGATTTCATTCCTCTCTCAGATCAGAGGGTAAATAGCAAATTTCCCTACTGGAGTTCAATGCAACAATTAGAGCGCCGGAAGCAGAGTCGATGCAGATCTGTACAGTTGAAAGAATAGAAATGTTAGAACAATATTGGTTTAATTGAAAGACAGAACTTATATTATAAGCTGACATTTTAGAATATAGGCCTATATTGTAGAGGGAAGAATGATACCTTTGAGTGGATAAGGTGCAGTTTCTAAAAGAGCACATATCCTCGCTGTTTACATTTGATAGATAATTTCTAAGAGTATGATTTTAATATTAAGATTCACTTTTCTAAATCACATCAATTTAAATTTAAATTTTTTAAACATTTATAAGAATGATGGAATTTGTAGCAAAATAAGCATTTCATACCTGTATAAAGTATATTCGATGATAGGTTACAGAAGGGTTTCTGTAGATAACTTTTGAAACAACACAAGAAACTTCTGAAACCAATCACTCATCACAGGTATTTTAGGTAGAGATGAAAAAGTAGAAAATTCGTTTTCTTGAATAATTTCCTCTGCCAGATCAGCAAATTTCACTACAGAAGTTCGAAAGAACACGAGTAGAAATTAGAGAGCCGAAAGCACACTCGATGTAGATCTGCGAAGTTGGGAGAATAAAAATATTAGAAGAATTGTATTAATGAGAGACACAAGTGATATTATTCGCTAGCAAGAACATATATTGTACAAGGAAGAATGATGCCTTTGAGTACATATGGTTCAATTTCTCGCCGGGCACTTGTCCTCGCACTGTATATTTGATAGATAATTTTTAAGGGAAGAGCTTTAATATTTAAATTAACTTAGAAACCAACAAGTTTTCTCGGTAAATTTAATTCCACTGTCAGATCAGCAAATTTTCTTGTGAGACTTTCGGGGGAAGGGGGTTGGCAGTAGAAGACCCAGAGAAAATAGAGGGCATTGAGATGGCGCAAAAGGGGTGTGGGCAGATTAAAAAATCTCGTGTGACTGGCGCACAGCATACCTAATAGAAAGTTGTGCATCGCGCTGTTCATACCAGATTTTTTTTTCGATAGCACCTTAGTTTCAAACTTAACCTACGCCTTACGCGATTCATAGATGGTGCTGAGGTATGAATGCTTCCATATCAGTAAAGTGTAGTGCAAACAATTTTCACGAAAAATTTCACTGATATTCTTTTTAAAGAACATCATAAAATTAGCTAAATATTTTTCGAGATCTATTATTTGAATAAGATAATAGTATTCAAAATACCTCGATTCGGACTTTAAGTTTTATTGGTGCAGGTCGAGGGTCCGGTGGCCTGGTGCAATGGATAGCACGTCTATGCCCCGGAAAGGCGGAGATCCTCGGTTCGATTCCCGGGGGCCATGGGATGTTTGGCCTCATCAATAAAAAACACTCACATGTCTTGTTAAATCATAAAAATAGTTGATTTATTAATTTTAAACAAAATCGTTGGAAAATTATGAGAAAATGGAAAAAACGGAAAAAGTACATCAGTACTTGGGACTTGTACTTTTTGGCCAATTTTGGTCAAAAGCTTCGTGTCACATCTCAGGGGGGTACCTTACTTAAATTTAAATTTCAATTTCCTAGGTTGTTTTGTTCATAAGATATTTTGATTACAGACAGACAGACAAAGAGATTTCTCAACTCCTATAATATCAAAAATATATAATTTTTATAAACGCTTCATTTAACAAAATTTGTTATTTGGAAAATATATTTATGAGAAAATTTTACATAAATTATTTTACTTTATTCATTTTTTTAAATAGATATTCTTTGATCTTTGAAAACAAATTAAATTCAAATGAGGGGTTAAAAGAGGAGGTGAATGAATTTGCGAGTGGCAAGCAAGGGTAAACATGAACAGAAATCAGCTTGGCTCCATTACTCTACATTAGTACACACCCTCCCCCTCCACTCCTACCCACCCCCTATACCTTTGCCATTATTAGCAATTGGTGCCCCCGGGGCGTCCTGAAAAATTATCGACGCGCCGACGGGCCCGATGACCGCAAAATTATGACCTTTGGCGGTTTTAATAATTATCGAAACAACACCATTCCAATAGCGAAACCATTCGTTATAAACCAATACGTTTATCATCAGGTGCATCGGGATTTTTATCAGGAAAATTAGTTTGGCACAAAAAAAAAAAATAAATGTCGAGGGATATTTTTTTGATATTTAATAACGCCCATGTATGTCATAATTGGAGATCGGTTAATTTGTAGGAGAGAGAGAGAGAGAGAGAGAGAGAGAGAGAGACCACAGAGGAATAAAACACAGATATGAAGGGCTTTGAGCAGCTGCGCGCTGATTTCTGGTTATAGAGGTGACTATTAAAAAAAATTGAATATTAGCTGCGCATTGTGCTATAAATCCAAGTGTTTATATATAGAAAAAGAAAACTTTATTGAATTATTATTATTATTTGAGTATAGGGTGTTTTGGAAGCAGATTATATTTATTTGCTAACAGACGCAGTCTGGGATTTGGTTGTGTAGTAAAGGGGGAGGGAAAGGCTTGAATTTTTGTTCATTTAAAATGATTTAGGCTATATAATTTTTTTTTTTTTGACTTGGTTCAGTGACGGATTAATGCAATTTTGTCGGGGGGCGGTTTTTTTTTTTATTTTTTTTATTTAAGGACTTTGTGGGCATCTATGGCCATTTAGACCCCTTTCCTATTTATTTAAATTGATTGGTAACAAATTCAATTGAAATTAAAGCCCGGCAATCATAATTTCTTTAGATTACTAGTTTTTATAACATTGTGAATTTCCCCCCTCGCCCCCCCCCCCTTTAATCCGCCCCTGACTTGGTTGTATAGCTGATTATATAAAGGTTTCTGGATTTTCAATGAGCGAGCAGCTAATATTATTCCGATTAGGGGTAGTTCACATATTACACAACGCCTTTTTTCACGATTTTCTAGCCCCCCTCCCTTCCTCCCATTTCACAGTTAGTCACATACAAACAAACCCCCCTACAAATCTACAAATATTATGTCACAATATAGAACTACACCCCCCCTCCCCGAATAAAATTTCTTATACAAAATTCATATCATTTTATCTTTTTTTTTTAGTAAATTTTCCCTTGTGGCTCAAATAATCACTCCATTTTTCCCTCTTGTGAAAATCATCCGAACTTTTTTTTTTTTTTAAGTTTTATAAATTCAACTTTGAATTGTTATGTCACTCTTAAAGAAACTTCCGGGTCTCCCATGTTACAATTAGTAACGTTTTGGCCAGACCCCCCCCCCTCTAACGCGTTATGTAATATGTGGATGACCCTTTATATATTTATTGATGTGCTAGGGCCGACGTTTCGGTCACATATAAGATCATCCTCAGGGTCATAATATGACAGAGATAATTAAGCATCGATATCAATCGGTTATAGTAGTAAATATAAAGTTCGGCCGATCTCGCTCCGCGGGATTAGCAAACCCCCAAAAAAAAGGCAAAGAAAGAAGAAGATAATAGTACATATAATAATTTGTTTAAAGTCCCGCCAACACCCTTCCCCATGTCGTCACTGTAACTAAGCCAAATTAATTTTAAAATTTTCTCCCTTCTAAAATTTTGGGACCCCTAAGATTTTGCCGCCCTAGGCCCTCCATCACTGGCCTAATAGAAATGTCTAAATCCGCACCTGCTTATTTCATATTGTTTTTGTAAACAACTTTTCCTATTTTGCCGCCCTCCTGATATCTGCCGCCCGGGGAACATGCTCCCCACTGCTCCCCCTAGATCCGGCCCTGGCTTGCGACAATCATAGATGACGGGATATATTGATATTATAAATAAAAATATTGTATTGTTTATATAAGAAATTTATGTGTGTCCTGTGTATAACGATAAAAATGAATTTATTTGTTTTGGCGTTAATATAATCATTATTCGAAGCTGCAAACCACCCTCAAAATAATATCGTTAGCATAATTCTTTTTAATGTAACATTAATACTCATAAAATAAATTATAGAATAAAACTTAGATTAAATTCCATTTTTGAAATATAAATATACATTCTATAGGCGTTATAATTATAACGGTAATGCCTCTCTTGTTAAAAACAAAAAATAATAAAGAAAGAGAATAAATGTAATAATTACAATTAAAAAAAGAGGGAGGAATAGGCAATGTTTTATACTAATAGATTATTGCATTTAAACTCAGAGTGATATTTCAATAACAACATTTTGTATACTGTATCATATTTTTAATAACGATTGGGAGGAATCAACATTATTTTCATATATCCGATATTAGAGAAATGGGGTATCCACCAGGGCCGCAGACAGACTTGACGGGCCCCGGGGATACATAATAATTCGAGCCTGCTCCCACCCCCTATAATTTTTTTTTTTTTTTTTATTATGCAAAAGGCTGTTTAAAGAGCTTTATTCTTTATACTTTTTAGGAAATAAACATAATTTCTTTCTAATGATTGGTTTTTAGATCCTCTCTGAGAACAAATGTCACGAAAGTAATTTTTTTTTTTTAAGGAATTTAGGTTGGGGCTCAAAGGGTCCGCACCCTCAAGAAAATTATTTTTTTAATTATAATTTTAAGATTTCTACTTAAAGAGCCCGAACCCCCTCAGGAAATTTTTTTTTTTTTTTAATTGAAATTTTAACCATGAAAATTATTTGTTTATTAGAATTTTTAGGTTGGAGAGAAAAGGGTTCGGGCACCCTCAGAGGGCCCGGGTGCCGCCATCCCCTATCTCACTCCCTGTCTGCGGGTCTGTTCACACCAATTTGTTAACCGGAAGATTAAATAAATTTATAATTTCAAGTTGGTTATTTACCGGGAGTAGTACTGTATATATCATGTTAGAATTGCCAGCGTTCTTCCTCATTCTTATTACTGGATACTCGCAGCTGGATGCTCTGGTCGAGACTTTATTTTTAGACCCAACGACGTTAGTCCTCAAAGCCAAGGGAACTAGAATTAAAATAAAGAAATTATTTATTAATAATTATAAGCATTAGAAGAAGTCAAGCATAGAGAGTGAGTGCTTACTTTCTTCTACTTACTGTATATTAATACAATATTTAATAAGCTTTTATGGAAAAATATTCTAGGGAGAATGGAAGACCACCGCTAGTCAAGAATATCTACTAAATGGTGCCCTATGGAGTACAAGAAACAACGAAGGAGACCTTCAAAAAGATGGACGGATGATTTGGCTGCAGTGGCCGGTATGAATTGGACCCAGGGTGCAAGACAGCGGATGGCGTGGAAGAGTTTGGGAGTGACCTATGCCCAAGCAGCCTGGTTCCATCATCTGAAAAAATAAATAAATAAAAGTAAATAAAGTATTTTAAAAAATGTAATACTAATAATAATAATAATAATCGGGTTAATTCGCGATCGGAAAGGAATAGAACAGGCCGGCCCATCGCACGGTCTAACGCCTGTTGAAAATGCAAAGAAAACAAGTTCTGGTTAGGGCAGCTCGTGGTCTCCATCCACTTACAAGATGTGGGCCCCTGAGCAAATTATATAGGCACTAAATATTAAACATAATTTGTGAACATTACCCCCAAATTTTTAATTTGTCAATTGTTCATTCTTCCCTATCCACCGATTCCTGAGCAAAGTTTTCTTTTTTTCTTATATGAATTTTCAAGTGATCATAAAATATTAATAATAATAAATTTGAATTAATAATACTAATCCTAAGTAAGACAGTTTGAATGACGAGAGTAGCAAGTAACTTTTTTTTAAAAATAATAATAATAATAATAAAATGTAACTTGTGTAGTAGGCGGGGGTGTTGAGAGAGAGAAAAAGAGAGAGAGAGAGAGAGAGAGAGTAAATCTCGGCCCAGTCGAATGTTTACGATCCAAAAAGAGAGAGAGAGAAGGTAGTAGCGCCGGGGGAGCCGCTACAGCAGCAACAGCATTAGGAGTAGCAGATCGGCTCCGCCGACGCCGGTAAATGGCTTTTGATGGCGCAACTTCTACAACTAGTAAAATATTATAAACGTGATCCCGTCAGATCTGGCCAATAAATCGCGAACCGAAATTTCCACCGGAGGCTCTTAAATAGATTTTGATACATCTCCAAGATTGGCTTTCCTTAAACTTTTTCCAACTTCCCCTCTCTCTCTCTCTCTCTCTCTGGGTATATTTTACTTAAAAAAAAAAAATAATAATAATAATAATAATAATAAAATCCATCATTTAATCTTTTATCGTTACACCCGTTGGAATCTGCACTTAAAAATAATTGAATTTAATAAAAACTAAAACTGTGGTTTCCATTTTTACTTTCTCTTACCAATATATGTAATATATAGAAAGTGCGCGATCAGGTCAAGAACTCGATGTCGAGATTTTGATGGAAATACATGTTTTGAGGTCACCTGGGTCTAAAAGAGTGACCAAAAATTGATATGTGTCCATGCATGTGTGTGTAACGATTTTAAGCATGAATGAATTGAGCAACGAGGTTGAAATTTTATATTTAAGTTAGATAGCTTCCCGGACTCTTAAAATATACTTTTAAGAAAATCGGCCAAAAATTACTAATACTTTATGGAAGTACTTTTACAATTTTTTTTTTTTCGATTCTCTCGAAATTGCCTCTAACGATTTTGATTAAAATTCATAAATCAACAATTTTTTAGATCCTCTTTAAAAAATACATCGGTGAAAATTGTTTGAAGTATACTTTACTTATATAGTAATTCTGATTTTTCAAATTCATTTTTCAGCACTTCCTTCCATAGAGCTAGTGTTAAATCCCTATGGGGATTTCCATGATAATTTCGATTCAAAAGGAGGGGAGTCCCCTTTGGTACGTTTTACATATTTAAAAAAAAAAATTTCAATTCTTATGAAATTTTAATTAATTAAAATAATGATTGAATTTCATAAGTCAATCGATAAATTTTTTATAAAAATGAAGTGAAATTTTATACCACGATCAAAATTAATAAGATAATCAATTTTTGGGGCCCACATATTCGACGGGGCCCGCCTAGTGCGCTTTGCTTATGATCCGCCACTGATCTAACAGTAAGACATGAATGAAATAAATTATAACGAAATTTAAAATGATATTAGATACATGATGTATTCTATTAGTTATTTTTGGATTCTTTTCTAAAAAAAAAGAAATATGAAATAGCGATTACATTTACTGATGACTTTTTTGTAGTCCGCGTAAACAAATTCGAGGATAAATCTGGAGACGAGGATGAGAACGATCGGAGGAGCTGAGCTTAATAGCCAGCCAGGAGCGGAGTAGTGGTTGGTTGGTCATTTGCGGGAGTCCCACCCATTTACGTTAACGAAAAGAGAGAGGGTTACTACTACGTTAGTGCTATGCATCTCTCTCTCTCTCTCTCTCACACACTCTTTACGTCCGTCTCTCCTTCTCTACGTCCAGTAAAACGGCGGCCTCAAGGGCCAGGCACGTGCGCCTGCACGCTATTTATGTCCCCGGGACGGCGTTAGCCCCACCTGTGCCCCGACCGTTCATCAACCGGCGGCCATTTAGCGCCAACCTTTGCATGTTCGCCCAAGATATACAGCCCGGGTGGCTTCTTTACTGCAAATATGGATATAATGACCACCACTAATACTAACACATACGAAAAGAGAGAGAGAGAGGAACAACTCGCATACATAGACATACATGAAGACTAAAACAAGCAACTTGCTACTTAAGTGATTGCCTGCTCACGAAAGTTCTTGACTGACCTTGGTAATAAAAAAAACTCTATCACGTTTTGTTATTCCTGTAATTTTCCTTTATTTTGTAATGTCTTTAGTCTATTTTAAATTATTTGCATTATTTGTATATTGGTTTTATGGCTGAATGGCCACAGGCTACAAGCCAATAATAAAAAAAAAAATTGATTCTCAATATATGCAGATCCTTTCTATTAGTTGTCACAACGCCTTTAGATAGGCAACCAAACTATCATCTTTTGTTCTAGTTATACGTAATTTGCAGGGGTTAATATTTTTTTTTTTTTACTTTTTATGCATTTGAAGCTATTTGTATAGTGTCAGAGCAAGTCAATATTAGTCTTATTATCAATATTATTATTTGAAATTCTTATCGGAACCCCCATTTATTTACCCGAGGTGCTTAAGTGCACGAAGACATACACCTCGAACCCAACCGACCTCTGGCCGTAGCCATCTGCCCGCACCCCGTGAAGTTACATTTTATTTCCTATCTCTAACTCCTCCTCCTGCTTTCGTCTCTAGCTGGTGAACTAATCCTTATTTCTTGTTCCACCCGGTTCCTTTTATACTATACCTCTTCTATGTTATGGAGGATGTCCTAGTTGAGGAGGGACTCCCTCAGCACCGGGGAGTATCCTACTCATTTCGAAGAATGCATCACTGGGAGGGAACCTTCTTTACGACCCTTCCACAGGACGGGATGTCACAGCAACTCCCTCTCCTCGTAGAGTTGTCTGGAGGCTATTGTGGTAAGATTCTATATTCCAATCCAGTGTCTGCTTGAGGATTTGTTTACATTAAATAAATATTTTTATTTAGTGAAAAATCCCGCGCGCCCAGGGTTTAAACAGGGATCCTCTTTGTAGAAACCGACACCCTAGCCCGCTACACCAGCGCGCCCCCATTAATTTTATTACATTCGTTTAAAACTATAAGAGCAAGGAAATTGGGCAACTTTAAAGGATAAAGTTAATTAATTTAAATATAATATCTAAAAAAATCAGGGTTGGTACACGGACCGCTAATGGTGGGCCTATACCGTATACTGCGATTTCAGTAGTAAAATATTTGAATCATTATCTTAAAAAAAAAAGCTAAAAAAAAATTAAGTAGTTGAAGGAGGGGGAAAATATTTTTCTACAGTATATGTTGGTGAATTATAATTTTAAAATACAGAAAAATAATAATTATTACATTTTAATGTTCTAGCAGGGAATTGGATTTTAACGAGGAAATCAAAGAAAATAAAGTTAATTCTAGACAGATATATAGATTTTCTATTTTCATACTCCAAAGAACTCTAAACATTAAGATGTAAGTAAGAAGACAAAAATAATCGAAATCCCTTTTAATTTAATTACTTGAATTGCCAACAAGTAAGCTTTTCTAAATTCACGGCCATTAAACGCAACGATTAGTGTTCAACTTGGGCTTATTGAGGCCGCCAAAATAATCTTGAAAATGAGACAGGGGTGGAGAAGTTTTAGAAAATATGTTGTGTGTGTGATGTCTGTTAGAAATCGAACGGATTAAGGAAAAGAGAGCGAGCGATTTGTGCCGCACCCTTTCGGTCACCAATTAATCTCTAGACTTTTGAGCGTTATTTACAAGTTAATTTGCTCGAGGAAAAATGATTCTTTACCGGGGATGGATGGAAAAAGATGGAAGGAAGGGGTAAGAAGAAAAAGCGTCCGCGGTGACATCGAGTTCCATCATTCTTAGCCAATTAACTTGGGACGTGCGAGGCGATAATGACACGATGAGAAATTTCCCGGGGCGAAATCCGCTCAATCTTTGTCGATCAGACGACTTGCGAGACGAGGCGAAATTGTGGCAATTAATCAAAAAATATAAACGGAGGCGAGCGAACACGCGACGTGTTTATAAAATCCCATCACCCCCACCCACCACCAATCTTTTCCCGCCCCCCGAAGGGTTATTAATAAAGATGAGCCCTTGAAGGAATCATTTCTTCATTAATTCGCGAAAAAAAAGTTAGTTTACTTTCAATTTCTATTTCTTTCGTTTCAATCATCAGATGAAAGTCGATTATTTTTAAAAAACAAAAAATATTAATAACGCAAGAAGTAAATCACTCTTTTGCTTTTTTTTATAGATTTTTTAAATGGACGGGTAAAAGGAGCAGAACGAGGAGGAAATATTCATTTAAAAGAAAAGTCAAAAAATCTGGTGTGACTGGCGCACAGCACACAACTTTCTCTTACCTTCGGTAATCGAAAGTTGTGTTCTGTGCTTGTCACAACAGATTTTTCGTGTCGACATATATTTAGTTTCCGCCGATATTTTAGAATTCAAGATGTAAAATTTATAAGTATGGGAAAATATTTATATTTAGTTACCAGGGCAACCATTTCTCCTATCTTCTCTATGAAGTACAAGAGTAAAGTGGTCTTCAGAAGATTTGAATGACAAAATGAGAATATACATTTTAAAGAGCATCTAAAAAATAATTGATTTATGAATTTAAAAAAAAATCGTTGGAGCGAATTTGGAGAAAATAAAAAAAAAAACTGAAAAAGTACATCAGTAAAGTACTATTACTCTTTGGCTGATTTTGATTAAAAGCTTATTTTCACGGTTCAGGACGGTACAAAACTTAAATATAAAATTTCAATCTCCTAGCTCAATTCCTTCATGCTTAAAATTGAACCCAGTCACACATACAGACAGACCATGTCGCGAAAACCAATTTTTTGGATTCAGGGAATTTCAAAACTGGAAGATGCATCAAAATCTCGACATCGAATTTTTGATATGAATCCAATACTTTCTCTCTCTATATATACATGTATATTAACATATAAATATAGGTAAGAGAAAGTAAAAATCTAGTTCTTTGTTGGGAAAAAAATATATGTTGATGAATAGCAGGATGAAGAAAGAAAAGAAGCTATTATTTATTTTATTTATTTAAGACCCATTAGGTTTATAATATTTATCACATATTGACAGCCCATAAGCTCGGAAGATGGTTTCGACCGAGACCGAAACGTTAGCCTAATGGGCCTTAAATGAAATAAAACTAGTTGCTTTTCTTTCTTCATTCTGCTGCTCATCAACAGGGAGAATTTTGAATAAAATCGTCTAAAGAATATTACTAGTTTACTAAATTTAGTTTTTTCGTTTTTCACAAAATTAATTCGATCAATTGTGATACACGTTTTGGATTATTTTTTAATTAACTTTACCCAATTTTTTGGCCCACAAAACTTTCTTGCGCATATTTAAAAAAAAAAATCTTGCAATTGATTTAAAAATTATTAACAATAAAACCTCAGAAAGTTACTGCTTAATGCCTAGTTGAAAGTTCAATTAAAAATTAAAAAAAAACTTCTCCCCCTCCCTCCACCCAGGGGCAAATCCTGGTCGATTCACTTATCTAAAAGACAATAAAAAAAAATTTTGTTAACTCTTTAAAAAAAAGATTTTGTAATTTGAAAATATTTTGTCAAAAATATTTAATATAGTAATTTATTAATTTTAGTATTTTTTTTCCTTCCAGAGAATAAATAAACTAAAAAGGTTATTTTATAATTAAATAGTAAAATATAAAATTGTTTTTTTAGTTATGGTGTAAGCTTCTTAAAAAGAAGAGAGAATCTTAGATAAGACTTAAAAGTCTAATAAATAGAGTATGAATTAATAATAGGGCTTGCATTTAGGTTCATAAATGAATGATAAATGGCCTGGGTTTAATCTTATTAGTTAATTGTTTCGGATCGGAGGCTGCGGACAGCCGCTACAGCAGCAACAACCCCTAAGTGGCCCGGGGTGGGTGGACAAAGTTCTAGTTTGTCTCCGCGTGTGTATAATATATTTGGAGGCCATTAAGTCCGGCGGCTTAAAATACAGCACGCACTTGCCCTCACCTGGCCCCGGCCCAAGAGATTCGCAATACACATACATTACGACCTAATGGCCGCATAAATACCCCTAATACGGCCCCGGGTGCCGCATATGCCGCATACATCACACCAGCAACGCCAATAAGGTCGCTTAATCATTGATCAACTTTGCCCGAAAAGTGGATTTCCCGAGCTGACATGCCGCCAAATCCGTAGCCATAATTAAATGGATTTAAGCCAGCCAAGTAGATCCCACTGGATTCTACTCATTACAAACCATTGAATTTATATATATTATTGTCGTATGTTGTGTTTGTTCCTGTTGTTGTTGTTGCAATGTACTAGTACTTTGTCGAAAAGGGATTCATTTTAATTAGTTTACCCCCTCTTTTTTATCTTTCCTCTAATTTACAATTACAATCAAACAAACAAAATCATTATTTTCTTAAATTTATATTAATATATAGATAAACCGCCGGGGGCCTGGCAGGGGAATAGAATAACAGTGACCACAATCGTTGCGGTTAAGCGATGCCAAGAACGGCGAATCCTTGGGTTGGTGACCCCGAGGGATTAGCATGTAAAACTTCCCTCTGTAGCCATCAGTACATTAAATTAAATGTATGTATGTTAAAATCCCTAAATGGCCTAAGTAGCCGAAAGGACAAAATTGAAAAAAAAAATTTAAATAAACTAAAATACACGTAAATTTACAGTTTCAAAAGGGATTTCTTTCTTATGGTAATAATAATATTTATTTATTTGCAAGAAACAATTGTTTATACAAATAGGAGTAAATTTCTCTTTGCGCTGAGCTTGGCATAAATTCTTATTAATTACATACATAATTTTTAAAAAGTTAAATAACGCTTAGTTACATACTTAATATTTACAAAATTAACTACCGCAAATTCAGGAAAATGGAGACTGACGAAGGCAGGGTTAGTAGTGGTTGGAGGAGAGGAATTCCATTACTAGGTGATTTATTTCTATAATTTATTTAAACAAATGATTTTTAATCATTATGACATGTGAATATCAGATATAGAAAATAAAATAGTAGAGTAAAAAGAATAGTCTATTATTTATGTTCGTTAATATATTTATTATATAATTTGTATATTTACAAGTTTCTGGCCACTTTGCCATGTTTATGCTTCCAATGTCTTCTATGAAATAAAAAGATTCAACGCCGCTCAAGTCCTACTTTGTCAAAATATTATGTAACTTTTGCACATGTGAATATAACAATTATAATATAGTCGGACTAAGCCAAGCGCACAACTTTGCCCACCCACTATTCAAGAAAAAAAATATTGCCCCCCCCCCCTCCCCCTAGAACCTCCCTAATGGTCCGATGCTTTACATATGAAATATCATTTTGCTCGGGAGAAAGTCTAGTTTCCGAATATATAAAAAAAAAATTATAGATTATGTAAGAATTTATTTAAGCCATTTGGATTCCAAATAAATATGCCTGGACCCCCATTTATATATTAATAAATATGAGTATTGCAAAATCTTTATTATAAGATAAATAAATTAAAAGGAAAGATCGGACATAGGCAAAAATTTATTAAGAATTGGGACGGAAATCTTTTAACCAATGATAACGACATCTCAAAGAGATGGACAGAATATTTTAAAAACATTCTTAATTGCGACGAACCTATGTCAACATTTGAATTTCTTCCTGCATACGAAAATATGTATGGACTTCCCTCCTCCTACGTTGGATGAAATTAAGAAGCAGATAAATAAGCTGAAACTAAACAAAAGCCCAGGAGAAGATGGAATATCCTCAGAGCTTATAAAACACGCAGGAGAAGCGCTCCATAAAAAAATGCATACCCTGATTGAGCAAATTTGGACTAGCGAGAAGATTCCCGAAGCGTGGAAGGTATCCGTAATATGCCCAGTTTTCAAGAAGAAAGATAAGATGAATTGTGACAACTATAGAGGAATATCCCTCTTGAACATCGGGTACAAAATACTGTCACAGTGCATTCTAGACCGAATTCAACCTTTTGCGGAGAGAATAATCGGGGAATATCAGGCTGGCTTCAGAATGGGTCGATCTACGACAGACAACATTTTCGTACTACGACAGCTGTTCGAAAAAAATGGGAGAGTACCGAAAAGAGATGCACGTGATGTTTGTCGATTTTAAAAAGCCTACGATTGTATACATCGGGAAAGCCTATTTAGATGTCTGGGAGAGTTTGGGATCCCAAAAAAATTGGTAAACCTAATTAAAGTCTGTGAACAAGAAACAACAGGGAAAGTTAAACTTGGTAACCAGCTGGCTGCGGAGTTTGAAATTGCATCTGGCCTGAAGCAGGGAGACGGACTGTCACCAATTTTATTTAACATCATGTTGGAAAAAGTAATTCGGGAAGTCTCTGAGATGTGCCCGGAGGGCCTCTATGTAGGGGAGGATAAGATGGCCATGCTGGCTTACGCGGATGATATAGCTCTTTTGGCAGGATCTTCAAGTGAGCTAGCGTGCCTGGTAGGAAGATTGGAAGATCAGGCCAGTAAAGTAGGTTTACAAATTAATGAAGATAAGACAGAATATCTAGTCTTAAGACGGGATACAATGCTTACAACACCCAGACATGAACCTCTCCTAGCAAACAAAAAGAAATATAAGCAAGTCACTGAATTCAGATATCTGGGCTCAATATTCTCTGACGATGGATCTGAGGAAATGGAGATCAATGCACGCTTGCAGGCAGGAAGTCGATGCTACTATGGACTGAGCCACATACTAGGGTCCCGCAGTCTATCTGAGGACCTCAAGCTTCGTATATATAAGACCCTTATACAACCCGTTGTTCTCTATGGATGCCAGACCTGGAGCATAAAGGTGAAAGACTGTAATAGGCTCCTGGTTTTTGAACGTAAAGTTCTAAGAAAGATCTTTGGCCCTGTACGAGACACTAGTACGGGAGAATGGAGAAGACGGTACAACAGAGAGCTAGAGGAACTATACGGAGAGGCTAATATTGTGGGGATTATGAAGAGCAGGCGTCTACAATGGCTTGGTCATGTGGCGCGCATGGACAACTCGCGTTGGCCAAGAGTGGCATTCGACTTCAAACCAGTGGGGAGAAGACCTCTGGGACGACCGAGGATGAGATGGATGGATGGAGTCAGGAACGATCTGGCTGCGATCGGAGAATGGGAAAACTGGAGAGATAAAACAAAGGATCGTTCCCTCTGGAGGCAGATTGGTTCATCATCGCGCGGTCCTTTGGGCCTATTCGCGTAAAGTAAAGTAAAGTAAGAGTATTGCAAAAAATCTTATACGTATGGCCCGAGTTGCCGAAAAGGCTGTGTGGGAGTGTTTTAAAAAGGTCGACAGAAGAAAAATTTAGTAGAAATAATTCAATTTTTTTTTCCTTCAATTATAAATTTTTATTTTGAAACTCAAAGGCCGGGGCCCCCTGTGGAACGCCCTGAGTTTGTCCCTCAAATTGTACCTAATATCTTAAAAATTTTTATTTAAATTTTGAAAATAAAATTGAAACAATAATATTTTATTTTCGTATAATCTTCACCCACAGTCTGAAATCTCTTTTAGATAAAAACAAATTTGATAAAAAAATCCATAACATTTAGGCCTATACTAAAAAGAAAAAAAAAACTAAATCACAGAACAAGAGAAGAAAAGATTAAAAAGTAAATTTCAATAATAAGAATCTCAGCCAAAAACATCGGAGATGCAAAAAGGGGCGCCTCGCATTATTTTTGCCTAGCGTCGAGGTGAAATCAAAAAAATGCGCCTCGCTTTTCTGATTTATATAAAAGCGAGGAAATATTTTCACTTAAATAAAACCCCTACAGAATTTTATTTGTTTCATATATCCTCGCTTTTATATAAATCAGAAAAGCGAGGCGCATTTTTTTGATTTCACCTCGACGCTAGGCAAAAATAATGCGAGGCGCCCCTTTTTGCATCTCCGATGTTTTTGGCTGAGATTTCACTTCTTTTTGTGAAATATTACATGAAAATATTATTTATTAATTTTTGTTTATTAAATATTAAGTTATCCCATGAATAGATCTTTTAATATGCATTCCAAACAGTAAAAATTAAATACATCGTTTGGTATCCATTCGAAACGATAAACATAGGATTTTACCAAATTTTATAAAATTTTAGGTTTTTTATTTTTGTTATGTTGGTAGATTGTAAATACTTCGTTTGGCATTCATTCGAAACGATAAACATAGGATTTCACCAAATTTTATAAAATTTTAGGTTTTTTATTTTTGTTATGTTGGTAGAATGTAAATACATCGTTTGGTATCCATTCGAAACGATAAACATAGGATTTCACCAAATTTTATAAAATTTTACGTTTTTTATTTTTGTTATGTTGGTAGAATGTAAATACATCGTTTGGTATCCATTCGAAACGATAAACATAGGATTTCACCAAATTTTATAAAATTTTAGGTTTTTTATTTTTGTTATGTTGGTAGATTGTAAATACTTCGTTTGGTATTCATTCGAAACGATAAACATAGGATTTCACCAAATTTTATAAAATTTTAGGTTTTTTATTTTTGTTATGTTGGTAGAATGTAAATACATCGTTTGGTATCCATTCGAAGCGATAAACATAGGATTTCACCAAATTTTATAAAATTTTAGGTTTTTTATTTTTGTTATGTTGGTAGAATGTAAATACATCGTTTGGTATCCATTCGAAACGATAAACATAGGATTTCACCAAATTTTATAAAATTTTAGGTTTTTTATTTTTGTTATGTTGGTAGATTGTAAATACTTCGTTTGGTATTCATTCGAAACGATAAACATAGGATTTCACCAAATTTTATAAAATTTTAGGTTTTTTATTTTTGTTATGTTGGTAGCACTCCTTCTTATCACGTTAATCTATTTCTATCTGAATGGATCTATCCTAAAAAATTTTTGTTCCATTAGGGATGAAAATTACTAATAATAATATATATGTTCCTAAATGACGTCATCAGGGAGCAAAATAGTTAGAATTGTCTTTTCGCCATGTTAAAGATAGGACAAATTTGAAATTTTGAATACCTCTCAAAAAGTCACTCTTGATCCAAAATGAAATTTTATATCAAAGGTATCGGGTTTTTGATAGTATCTATTTGTATTTTAAATTTCATCCTAATCGGTCCAGCAGGGAAACCTGTAGCTTTGTCTAAAAATTTGAAAATTGAAGAAAAGAATGAAAAAAAAAAAAAAAAGGAAAAATAAGAGACTAACTTTTTGACCTTCCGAAATCGGCAAAATCTCAACTTTGAGCCTCTGCCATTCTTTTTGGCACTGGAATTTTTTTTTGAATTCGTGCTCAAAATAATCCTTATTTATTCTAGTTTAATATAAAAAAATTTGGCTCCGATATCTTAAAAACTTTTTGAGATATTCGCCCAGAAAGAGAAAAGTTTCTCAAAAAATTTTTTCACGTCCCTATCTTTTATTAAGGATTTAAAATCATTCTTGATAATATAGTCTAGGGACGACTCGTCCATCTAAATGCAATGGGCCATTGACATCTATTGGAATGTCAACTAAATGGTAGTATTAAGAGTTTCTTTGCTTTCTTTTGCTTTTCACATGCTCGGCGACGAGTCGCTCCCGCGACTCTTGATACTTATTTTTACAATAGATAAAATTCCTCTGCATCAGATCATTATTTAATTCCTCCCCCTCCCCTCCCTCTCTCTATCACCTTAGGATGAATTTCCTTACTCATTTCCTTCTTCTTCTTCTTGTTTAATTTCCTTCAACTCTAATGAATCGTCGATTCTTGCCTTGCTGCTTCTTGCTTGCCTGGTATCCAAATAATTCCATCAAATTATTCAATCGCACTTCATTTTGATTAATTGATAATGAATGGAGTTTTTGTAGGTGGATTCCATCTGAATGAATGAACGAATGAATGAATCATGCCTGAATTAGAATTTTACTCTCTCTTTCTTTCTCTTTAGTAGATTTAAAACTAATTACTTGATAGCGTTTCATTTAGTTTGACAGATATTTATTAGAAATTTTAATAAATTCAGTGATTGTTATAATTATGATAGCTCATCCCAACGAATATAATAATTATTATATTACGAAAGTTAGAAAAAATAAAAAGCATTATTTGAATTGATAGTGCGTCATTAAACGTGGGGGGGGTGGTAGTAATTTAAAAATTATGGGACAGGGTCAGATTCTTTTAGTCTATATACAGCGACAGAGATAAATCTAATTGATGATTCAAATGAATGAGAATTTATTTAGACCAAGGAAGGGGAAGGTCGAGGGTATCAACTTAAATATAAAATTTCACCCCCTCCCTCCCTAGCTCGTTTCGTTCTGGAGATGATTTGTTCACAGACTGTTTTGCGGGACCCACTTTTTTGGACTCAGGGGACTTCTAAACAGATATAACATCAAAAAAATTGTTGACATGAATCTCTCTACATATTAACATATCCTATATACTGCCGTTCTTAGGAAAAAGGTAGTGATGTTAATTTGCTAATTGTTTGAAAAGAGATGGAATTTTTTTCAAACAAAGCTCAAATAAACTGTAAATAAGCCAGTCAATATATCGTTTAATATAACAAATTTGCGAGATAAAATAATAAAAAAAATTCCATCTCTTTTCAATCAAAGCTCTACCTAGTTAATATTTGTTAAATTATTAAATATTTGTCGCCATTTCACCTCTTTTGGGAGGTTTCAGTCCTAACAAGCGTCTAGAATTGTGACGCAGTTCAAATCGTGCTTGCTAGATGGCATGCAGTTTTTAAGATCTTTTTCGTGTCAATGAAATTTTAATTTCATTAATGCGAGAGTTTGTGTTTATTGGGCCGGCGACCTAGGAAGGAAATCCGCCCTCCACGAAAGCGTGGAGGTCCTGATACCCAGGGGGCGCAATTTTTGCCTAATCAAACACGAACTTATCTCACAAATTTGTTATCTTAAAAAATAATACATTTTGTAGGAAACTTTATTTAGGCCTTGACCAAATTGTACTATTAAATGGTTTCGGTCTGTATGACTATTATCAAGGCCTGAATAAAAAAATAAAGTTTACAACATAATTTATTATTTTTAATAAATTTCCCCTGGCACCTCCAAAAGCCAAATAAATAAATATACGACAAGTAATCTCTAGCTCCTTCATTATTTGGACCGTTTATTTTGAAAGTGGTGTAAAGTCCATTTTTAAAAAAAAAAATGAGATATCACATAATTTATGCTTAATTAATGTAAATTTTCTATGTATAAATAGCTAGTGGTAAATTTCTTAAAAAATTCCCATGTTTTGTACATTTGAAAATTGGTCGGTAAATAGATTCTTTAATAAACAAATATGTTAACCTTTCATTTTCTCGAAATAATAGAAAATTGACTTACATGTAAGTCAAGTAAGGGGTGCACCACTTTCAAAATAAACGGTCCATTTAATTCTTTAATTGATGATTCAAATCAGGGCTGATGCTTCGGCCCTATTTAGAACCATCTTAAGCTATTGTCATCCTCTCTGGATTATTTTAGACAATTTTTTAAATGTATTTACAGTAAATAAGTTTGAGTTACCCAAATTAGACGATGGGATACCTTGAACAGAGAGGAAATGAAAATAAAAATTTTCACTCCTTGGTATTCATATAGTCTAATTTGAGCATTAACTCAAAATTAATTACTGTATATGTTAGAAATAAAAAAAATATACCTCGATCAAAAAGATATTAGAATATAAGCTGATTTAATGTCAAACATCATTGATAATAAACTTTAAAAATGTGGATATTTTAAATTCAATTGTCAATTCTAAATGCAAATGTTAAACGTTTAATGAAGTCACGCGATATGGCTTCACTAATTGATTAGTTTTCTCTAGAAATACTAAAACTTAATAGATCAAGAAGAGAAGAAGTGGATTATTTAATAATATTTCCTTCATTGGTGATGATATATTATTAAACTTGATAGTCACATCTAATTATCATAAAGAAACGATTTTAGAGACTTGATCTATCCAACGTTTGTGATTTAATAATAGAGAAATGTTGCTTGCTAACATGGAATTTATTTCTAAAACAATATTAATCACAAACTGTTATCCTTAGTCGAATCATCTTATTAACTTGTCGAGGGCTGCTCTCTCTTTCTCTATGGCTTTAAGTCTTTGATAATTTTATCAGAGCTCCTACTCTGTCTTCTCTCTCTATAAAATAAATGGATTACATTATAAATGTTGTGTGTTCAGACACAAGAAGATTGACAGACGTGTAGACATCTCTCTCTTGTTCAATCTTGTTTTGCTCATTCTTTTCTCTCTTTGTTTATTATAAATGTAAATATCTACAGATTCGTTGTTATTAGGCTTAAGTTATGAAATTTTTGATTTTTTTTTAAACTAGTAAGTTATTAAAAAATATAAACTGTCAATACTGTCTGATTAGCATGTCGTATCTTAAAAATATATGTATTAAGGTGCGCGTTTCGAAAAGCAGTTAGAAGACCATTCACTACCGAGTTACTCGAGGTGGCAAGAGATGGTGTTAGTTTTTCCCATAGGAATACAAGGGATTTGTTCCATTTCATTTGAAAGATTCCAGCTAATTAATTAAGGGTAAAAAATTAATTATTTTTTAACACAATGATTACTAATTTAATTATCTACAACATATAGAGCGAATTTTTAAAAAATATATTTTCTTTAATGCGATTAATCTAAAAAAAAATTTATTTTTTCGAAAATCAAAAAAAGGGCTTCTATAAGTTGTAGATATTTTAAATAGCTTTAATTAAAAAAAAAATTGAGGTCGATAGCTTCAAAATTGTGACCGCTGGAATCTCCCAAAATTAGCACCCCGAGACGTGCACCTTAAAATATAAATACTTTTGAATTAACAGTGAATGACGCAACTTTATTAATTTTTTATTTCACTTTACACTAATAACACAAAAATATTTTAGTGATAAATTGATTATTTTTACTTTTTTCTATTAGAGAGTGGTTTTCCTTTTTTTTTTTTTTTTTAGTCTGACTATATATTATACAATTTTTCTCAGTTTTTATATTGATTTATTAACATTACAGGGGCGTATTTGGGTTAAAGAAAAGGTGTGTGCGTGTTGAAGGAAGACAGACGAATGGATTCCATCAGGATGAGGAAGGAGCACCACCGGCTCCAACCAACGACGTCGACCATCCAACCAACCCAACCTCGTCTTCGTCGGGTCGTAGCTTCTTATTGTCTGGCAGCAATGAGAAAAGATCACCTCCATCCCCAAAACAGCAACAGCAGACTCTGCTCTCTGGCTGCTTCGATTATTGGCATGTTTATGACTCACTCTCTCGTATTTCCTTCCTTCTTTTTTTTTTTCTTCTCACACTCTTTTTTTTATGATAAATCATCAGGTGAATTTGATAATAGAGAGAGAAATATTACATATTATCTAATCTAATAAAATTAGATTTAGAAAATTTATTAAATAAAGTCAATTTTGTTTATAGGTTTAACAAATATTTTTTGCCATTAACTTAAAAAATAGTACGTCACTTTCTAATAGAGATAATTCAAGGTATTAATATTAATATCAATCTTGTATTTACAAAATTCAAAACAAAAGTGTTTGTATTTTATAGATAAGATTCAAAAAAAAATTGTATTCATACAAATTTGCATCTGCTTCGTCTTAATGTTACTGTGCTAAGTTTTTGACGTGACAACGTCTTACAATGCATGTTTAAGGGCCGGTTAGGGTGGCATGTAAGAAAAAGTTGGATAAAAACTCATGAAAATTGCTCGTTATAACTCCTCAGTCTTAAGAGGAATAATTCTTTTGAAAATACGGTTTGAAAAAATGATTCTTCAGCTAAAGATTTCACCATTTATTTTTTTTTTCCTATTATTTCATTTTACCGCGAGGCGGGAAATTCATATTTGAAGGTTTAAACCATTGTAGATTCCGAACGACTAATCAGATCAGAAGAAATTTGGTGTCAATTTGAGCAGAAAGAACAACTCTAATTGACTATATAAAAAAAAAGTAAAAATCGCAATTAATAAACTCTAGAATCAATTTATTTATTTATTTATTTATTTTTTAGATATGTCATTTTACCGGAGTGAGAGCGCTCAGCGGGAAATTCTTATTTGAAGTTTTAAGCCATTGTAAATTCCGAAATATCATTTTTTTGTTTTTTAAACACTTCATTTTGTAAGCAAAAAATGATCGGAAAATATCGGGTATCCATTATAGTAATAAACGTTAAAAGGCTACTGGCTGCGACACAACCAACACAAGAAATTGCTCAAATTAAATTTTTCTTCTAATTAATTTATGCCACCTTATGGATAATACCTTCCACTTCTAACAATTTTGTCCTATCTTCTCGAGACATAGATATCCTAAAAAAAAAAAAAAAAAATATTCTCCCCCCCCTCGGGCTCTGGTGTAGTGGCTAGCGGCTGGCCATCTATACCAAGGGTCGCGGATTCGGATCCCAGGCAGTCCGATGATTTTATTTAAGCCATTTGGATACCAAATGTCTTAAATAAGAAATAAGCCTGGACCCTAAATGTATATATTATTAATTGGAGAGATGTGGCTGTGAGATATCAGTAAGTGAGGTTTGGAGGACAGCAGCCAGGAAGGTAGCCTCTATTTAATGAAACAGACTCCTTTAACAAAACGTTTCGGCTAATTTTAATTGCGCCATCTTCAGTTGTTGTAGAGTCTAATAGGAAATAGAGTTGTCACTTGTGTGTTGTGCATAAGCGAATAGTTCAACAATGCTTATGTGTTATAACAATGCAAATATATTGAATATGATGAAACTTGTGAGAAGGCAAATATCGAAATGTGAAATGTCCTCACAAGTTTCATCATATTCAATATATTTGCATTGTTATAACACATAAGCATTATTGAACTATTCGCTTATGCACAACACACAAGTGACAACTCTATTTCCTATTAGACTCTACAACAACTGAAGATGGCGCAATTAAAATTAGCCGAAACGTTTTGTTAAAGGAGTCTGTTTCATTAAATAGAGGCTACCTTACTGGCTGCTGTCCTCCAAACCTCACTTACGTATATATTATTAAATAACGATTATGGTAAAAAGTCTTATATGGCCTAAGTTGCCGAAAAAGACTGTGTATGTCTATGTGAGTGTGAATGGAAAAAGTGTGAGTGAAGAAAAAAATCAATATCCTAAATAAAATTGATATCTTTCATACTTATTCTAAAATAATATCCAATTATTGTGAAAATTTTTGGACACTAACATACGGTATGTAATTAATAATATATAATTCATTCAATTTACTAAAAAGAAAAAAGTTATCTTAAAAAACATAATTTTATATAATATACAAAATTCAATTTAAAATTTTTTTTAATAATTTATAAAGTATAACAATCTAATCTCCTTTCTCTTATTATTATTCTAATTTTTTCCCCCACTCCTTTTTTTCTCTGTCTAGATTTAATTAAAATAATAAAAAAATGAAAAAAATCACGAAATAGAATATAATAGTAATAGTAATAATAATTTGAGTAAATTGCACGTTAATTTATTTTATGATTGGAATGGATAACAATCCCAATTGCCCGAGATATCGTCAATTAATTTGAAACTCGCTAAGTCGAAGCGAGAGCCGGCGATCCCCAGCGAATTAGCGATAAGTGATAAGTTATAGTGTTAATATCTAGCTAGTATTATCTAGCTAAGGCCCCTCTCGCCTTCCGATTTAATTCCAACCAGAACCAGTACCAAAGGTTGCATCCCAAGAGCCAGCCCCGCCTCTCTCTGTTACATTCTATTTCCCCTTACATAGTGTATATACATACACACACCCAGAGACGTATACATTCTGACAATAAAAGACAATTTTAAATGTGTCTATAGATATCTAGATCGTTTTTTTTTTTTTTTAATCAATTAATTTTCTAAATTAAATTGTTAAGTATTAGTAGGATAAGGAAAAAATATATTAATATATTTTGTATAAAATTTTTCTGTTTCAAATTAGTATTTTTTTAACGATGCCTTTATTAAGGTGCGCGTCTCGGTGTGCTAATTTTGGGAGATTTCAGCTGCCACAATTTTGAAGCTATCGACATCAATTTTTTTTTTAATTAAAAGTCCTTTTTTTGATTTTCGAAAAAATAATTTTTTTTTTAGATTAATTGCATTAAAGAACAGATATTAAAAAAAAAAAAAAAAATTCGAGGGCTCGCTGGTGTAGTGAGCTAGGGTGTCAGCTTCTACAAAGAAGATCCCTGTTCAAATCCTTGGCGTGCGGGATTTTTCATTAAATAAAAATATTTATTTAATGTAAACAAATCCTCAAGCAAGCCCTGGATTGGAATATAGGATCTCACCACAATAGTCCTCAGGCAACTCTACGAGGAGAGGGAGTTGCTGTGACATCCCGTCCTGTGGAAGGGACGTAAAGAAGGTTCCCTCTCAGTGATGCATTCTTCGAGAGGAGTAGGCTACATGCCGGTGCTGAGGGAGTCCCTCCTCAACTAGGACATCCTCCCTAGCATAGAAGAGGTTGGATATAAGGAGCCGGTTGGAACCAGAAATAAGGATTAGTTCACTAGCTAGAGACGAAAGCAGGAGGAGGAGTTAGAGATAGGAAATGATGTAACTTCACGGGGTGCCGGTAGATGGCTACGGCCAGAGGCCGGTTGGGTTTGAGGTGTGTGTCTTCGTACACGAAAGCACCTCGGGCAAATAAACGGGGATCCCGATAGGAATTTCAAATAAATAAAATAAATAAAAATAAAAAAAATTCGCTCTATATCTTATATATAATTAAAGTAGTAATCATTGTGTTAAAAAATATTTAATTTTTTACCCTTAATTAATTAGCAGAAATCTTTAAAATGAAATGGAATAAATCCCTTGTATTCCTAAGGGAAAAACTAACGCCATCTCTTGCCACCTCGAGAAACTAGGTAGTGGATGGTCTTCTAAAGGCTTTTCGAGACGCGCACCTTAATAGTTTTTTTAAAATGGTAGACAGAAATCTCAATTTTGGAACTTTACGCTAGCAATTACATAAACAATATTTAGGCCTGTATAAGGAATATAATATTATTCTTTTTTTATATAGGCCTATAAATACGTTATGCCACTGAACTATAGCAGATGTATATCATTAGAGAGATCGAATGTCTTCTCAAATTTGAAAGATAATATTTGCATAAAAAAACTCCAAAAAATAGCTACTTCCAACTTTTAATAAATGGAGTTGAAAAATCCCTTTATTTATTAAATAATAGATGGTAAAAAAATTAAATTATACCTTATCTGATGATGAAGACATTCAATTAAAACAGAAAGTCTTTTTCTAATTAAAAACATAAAAAATTTTCATATAACACATAACTATATTTATTAAACTAATTTCATTTTTAATGAAATAATAATAAAAATTCCTTAACCCGGATATTAAAGAATATGTATAGATATTTTTTTTTTTGCTAATATTATCCACTAATAATAAGCAAGTGGAAGTAATTAAAATATGGATATCAATTAAATTTAATTGGCGTTAAGGATTTTATTCAGATGCTATTCATACCATTCATTCTCATTTCCACTTATGAATTAATTACTAAAAGGCTTACCTCACCTGAACGAATTTTTAATCCTTAAACCCTAAACTAATTACAGACTAATAATCCCTAGCTTCTTCTTTTATTTTTTTTTTTTCTAATTTCTTCATTATTAGACTCTAATATGAAATTATCTTTTATTATTTTTTTTTTTCGTTATAATGTGTTTGTTGGTTGGTTAAAATTATAAATACAAATTTTATTTTCTTCTTATAGGTGAGAGAAATAATAATAATAAAAATGGGATTATGTATATATAAATTTATTTCATTATCCTTGTAATTAATTTTTTCCAGGGTTGATATTTTGGCCCGAAATTTTGAAAGAAAAAAAAAAAAAAAAAGATAATAAATTAAAAAATCCTGTAGATAAGCACAGAACACAACTTTCAATTACCTAAGGTGTAATCTAATATGAATTAAAATATGAGGATGCGTTACAAGGGCAGCCAAGGCGAAAAATAGACAAAAAATAGATTTTTGTTTTATTTTTCGCCTTGGCTGCCCTTGTAACGCATCCTCATATCATAATATCCAGTCATCAAGAAACAACTATTTCAATTTTAATAAAAATTTATTTTTACTTTACCTTACCTATTAATAATTTTTGGTTATTAATCTTAATTCATCTTTATTTTAAACCCAAAAATTTATTTTTCCCTTTAAATGTATGAAATATTATTCTTTAAAAAGCGGAAGAAAATAAAAAAAAATGTTAACGTATTCAAAATAAAGTTAAAAATGTCTCATAAAGTGTTGTTTTTTATTCATTCATCTATAAAAATAAATATTCTCTTTAACAATAGAAGAGAATTTGAAATTAAATTTAAATAAGTAGATGGCTATAAGTTATAGAGAGAGAGTGGGGGAAAGAGAGAGGCAATTCCCATTCAAGAAGTTGTATATACCGTATATATGAAGGGAGGCTGTTGGATTTTGAGCTGAGGTGAGGCAAGTGTTTGCTGTTGCCTTCGTTGCTTATTGGCTCCAGGCGTCGGAGATATGCGATACGATGCGCCTCCTTCTACAACCACCATCGATAAACAAAGCCGCTGGATAATCCGCCCTGGAGAGAGCTTTGCGCTTATTTACACCCCTCTCTCTCTCTCTCTCTCTCTTTGTGTATGTGTATGTGTGTTGTTTCAACTCGTCAATGACCCTAGTTTATTATTAATACAGTGTCGGATCCACTCCTCCGGTGATAAACTTATCCGCGGCTTTTGTTAAATTAACATTCTAAAGTGCTTATTATTCTAATTGGGAAAATCCACTTTTACTAAGAGGGAACGACCGATGTTGTTAATAATCTCTATACATGAAAAACATCTATACCCCAAGGCCGCCGAGATCCTTGCCAGACTCGAAGCTTTTATATTAATATTAAATTAATAAGAGAGTAAAAATGAGAAATCCAGCTAAGGTTATTTCTTTATTTGGTTAATTCAGATAGCTGACGTTTCGGTTCTGTGTTTGAACCATCTTCAGGGCTGGCGAAAAGTCATTATGAAAGTGTCATAGTGGATTTTATACATTGTTGAAAAATTCTTATATAATAAATATATATATACACATAAATTTATCTACCTGGTCATCTCACACTGTGTATATATTTATTATATAAGAATTTTTCAACAATGTATAAAATCCACTATGACACTTTAATAATGACTTTTCTGAAGATGGTTCAAACACGGAACCGAAACGTCAGCTGTGTGAATTAACCAAATAAAGAAATAACCTTAGCTGCATTTCTCATTTTTACCCTCTTATTAATATAACATCTCAGCTATAAATTGTTTATGCTTCTTTATTAAAGCAGCCCCCCCCCCTTTCAAATAAAAAGTTTAAATTTTAACCCTAGAACGCAAAACCAGGGCCTTTCAGGCCCGGTCACTCCGTTTTTTCTCAATAACTCTCAGAAAAAGCTTCTTATAAATTTCAAGTTTTTAGTATTCCTCCATTTATTCATAATAAAGGTATTTTTAAAGGGTTTTTCAAAAAAAAAATTTTTTTATGCCTTATTTTTTCTTCGAACCACTTTACAAACACAAAGTCACAAGGAGGGCCTCCCAGGCCCTTGGGGTTTCTGGGTATTTAAAACACTTTGAATGACAACCTATTATGTATTATGTATTTAAATATTTAAAATTGTCATGTTCTTTTTTAAATAATAAAATAAATATTGTCAAATTCTTTATTAATTTTGAAAAATCAAGAAAACTGTCAGTTTCATCTCGACTTTCGGATCTCAAAGCTTCTCTATATTTTTGAGATTATATCTTCTGATAACATTCAAGAATGCTTTTACTTTCTCTTAACTATATATGTAATTATATAGAAAGTATTGTATTCATGTCAAAAATTCAATGTCGAGATTTTGATGGATATACACGTTTTGAGGTCCCCTGAGTTCAAAAAAGTTGTTTTTGCAACATGGTCTGTTTGTGAACAAAATATCTAAAGAATGAAAAGAGCTAGGAGATTGAAATGTTATCGAAGATAAAGACAGTATTCTTAAAAAAAAAATAAATAAAATAAAATACAGTATAGAGGATCACATTAGTGAAGAAAATAATGAAAATTCAAGCAATGAAGATATTGATCAAAAAAAAAATATTTATATTCTTTACGGAAATTTTCACCTGACTCATAATTTCTGTTTCAATACTCCATTTTTTATTGGAAAAGATACTTTAGAAAAGATAAAAAATGTATTCCAGCTGAATTTTTACCTATTAGAAAAAAAAAACCACTTTTTCGATTTACTCTCAAATTTGCGCTTGTCTCTTATGTGCCTAAAAAAGGAAGTATATTTTACTCTTGTCGAGTATATATCATTCAGACAATATTGGTATTGTTTATGAACATGCCCAAAAAACCAGAAATTATTATTTATTATAATCAATCGAAAGGAGCAGTAGATATTTTGGATAAAATGACAGACACTCATACGGTAGTATAGCCTAGCTGCAAAAGAAAAACAAATCATTGGCTGTTGGCCGTTTTTGAAAACTTTATTACGGTATGTGCAATTGCATCAATGATCATTTATTTTAATTTAAAACACAAATCTCATGTTAATTTCCAAAAAAACACCTCCGAAGAAAATTTTTTGTTGAATTGAGCGAGGAATTAATTTGCGATCACATAAAAATAAGATCGATACAAGGACTACAGAAATCAATTAGAAGGGTAATTGAGGAAGTACCCCCCTCAATGTCAAAATAAAATTTTGATCTTAAAAAACCTACAAGGAGAAGATGTTATTTGTGTCCAACTAAAATAAACAGAAAACAAAAATAACAAGTCTGCTGTAAAAGAAATATTTGAAGTGGTCATTGTACTAAAAAAATTATATGTAAAAGATGTTTTTAAAATAAAAACCTTAAAATTATGAATAAAATATTGATTAGTTATATATTTTTATAAATTTTAAAATAAATTAATGAACAAAAATTAATATAATTATTCAAAAATGTGTTGAAAAACCTATTAAACATATAGTGGGCCTGAGAGGCCCTCCTTGTGACTTTGCGTTTCCAAAAAAGCTTGTGCGTTCTAGGGTTAAATTCGAATATATGCATGTCAGAAGAGATTATATTCTTTTCTTTAACATTTAGAGTCTGAGGACTATTAAAAAAAAAAAGTATGATTCGAGTTTAAAGAGCCTGGGTTTACTCAGAGGGCCACGGGGATTTATCCATCTCTGACTGTAGTCGCTATACAGTCGACGTCACAAGTGCCTGATGTGCTCGAGAGTGGAGCCTTGAGTTTAGTCAACCAAACCAACTTCAAAATAAATTTTGATTAGATTATAAATCTTCAAACTTAAAAATATATATGGGCTATAGAATAAATATCCATTTAATAAAAATTAAATATTTATTTTAAAATAATCTAACTATATTATCGAATTAAAAAAGTTTTTTTATTTATCACCTTACTCTTTTTTTTAATTCAATTCCTAACTCCTGCCTTTAATTTTATTAAATTTTCAAAATAATAAAGTTTTATTTTTAAACAATTTATAAACATAAAATACTGCTGCTTCTCTCCGCCCCCTCCACCATGACCCTCTCCACCCCTTTTACTTTGTCATTATCAGAAACTTAAAAGCGTACTTATAAATTACGGGAATGTTATAAAGATAGTAGATAAGTCATTCCATGAAAATTATAACTTTGACTTTTTCGTTAAGAGAGTTACTCTCCTTCTCTCTTGCTTTATGCTCCATGATTTATCTAATTTAGTTTGAAAAATAAAAGATAAAATCGGGACATAAAAAAATAAAAAACGGGAAGAGTGGACCTGAAATCGAAAATACGATGTCAACATTTGGATTATTATTTATGTAGGACAATATTTAATTTCATGGAGAAAGAAATAAAATTTTGTGTGACTGAACATGAAATATAAAATGTATAAGGTTAGGGATGTAGAGGATTTTTTCTGAGAAGGTAAGAGGAACAAGAGTCTATCCCCACCATCTTTTACTACAGTGTTTTCGGTATAGATGATAGGTAGAGCTGTGAATGAAAAAGATGGAATTTTTTTCAAACAAAGCTCAAATAATTATAGTCATATTAAACTTGCCAGATAGCACAGTAAATCTTATGTATGTACATATGACGCACAGTTCGTCTTATGTACGTACATAAGACGTACTGTGCTATCTGGGTTTCTACCCTGGGCATTATAGTGAAGTGATTGTATCAATCACATTTGAAAGGTACAAATAAAAAACTCTAGATAATGTGCTCTCAATGTAAAAAAATATTTCATTTTAAATAAAACTGGCTGTTTTTCTCTCTTGACAATTTTCTGATTTGCCTAGTGATACCTTTCACATCGTCCCTCAAAGTGTTTCTTACTGTTAATTTCACTCAAAATACTTTTAAAGGAAATTGATCCTGAAAAAGGTTAGAATTTCCTTTCAATGAAGTGAATTGTTTTACATTTCATCTCCTTGTTGGGAATTGTCCTTTAAACCTATTATTAATATAGTATTAAATGATTTGGGATGAGAAGTGGGGGAGAGAGGTAACCATAAATGTAACACGAGAGCAGCTACCAAAAAGGCGGTGGCAAATTTACGAGTGAGTTTATGTCGCCAATAAACGTCAGCCTTTGAGATCCGATGTTGCCCATACACCAACACACATACACATATAGACCTTGTGAAATTTAAATTCCGCCACTCGAGCTCTCGAATTTATGCATATTTATGTATGCTTCTGGTCATCTTGAGACTCCCTACGAGGGTCGGATTACACGACTCAGCAAAAGGGCAGTAGCTTCCCTCTCTCTCTTTGGGCTTATCTTACTTGCATCGTCTTTCTGCCTGTTTTTTTTTTTTTTTTTTTTATTTTAAAAAGCCTGCGGGTAATTCTATTTTGTCTACCTTATACACGAATAATTCCTAATTAAACAAGATTTTTATCATTGGAATTAACTCTTGCTTGTTCAAAAGAGTTGGGAGGGGAAAAAGTCCTTTGAACGATTTGATTCTTCTTTGCTAAGGATGCTTGATTGTCATATTTCTCAGATTTTTGTTGTAGTGGATATTATATCAATTTAGTGAAAATAGAAGTTATCAAATATGTCTAAAATCAGAAAGAAGGACTAAGGCTGGGAAGGAAGAACTATTTTTGAATAATAATTTTTTACTTTCTTGTACTTATATACGTAGATTAATATATGAGAAGTAGTCAAAAATTCGATGTCTAGATTTTGAAGGAAATACACGTTGTGAGTCCAAAATAATGGTCTGCCTGCGATCTAATTTAAGCATGAAGGAAACGAGCTTGGAGGTTGAAATTTTATATTTAAATTAGGTAAGAGCCCGAAAATAAGCTTTTGAATAAAATCGGTCAGAAAATACTACTGCAGTACTTTACTGATGTAATTATTCAGTTTTTTCGATTTTCTTAATTAGCTTTTAAGATTTTGATTAATTTATTTCTGAGAGAAATAAAATAGCAAAAAAATTTTCACGAAGGCCTTATACTATATTTTGCCAATATTTTGGCCGGCCAAATATGGTCTAAGGCGTTCATGAAAAAGATATTGCTGTTTTATTTCTCCCAAAATCACATCTTCATAAACCGGCATCAATTTTGATTAAAATTCATAAATCAATTATGTTTGTATAATTATGTAATGTATATTCTCATTTTGCCCTCAACAATGTTTGAATTCCTCTTTGCTCTTGTACTTCATAAGAGAGGAGAAATTGTTGCCATGGTAACAGAATATAAGTAATTTCCCACGTTTACAAATTTTACAACTTGGATTCTAATATAGTGACGGAAACTAAATATATGTCGACACAAAAAATCTGGTGTGACAAGCACAGAATCCAACTTTCAACTACAGAAGGTTAGAGAAAGTGGTGTGCTCTGTGATCAGCCACACAAGATTTGTAATTTTATATTTTTTGTAGAGGGTCGAGAAGTTCAAAGTAGTCGGGGTATGAAGGAAAAGGGAGGTAAACAAACACAATCATTGATCAAATTAAATTTCTTTTCCAAATGACTGATAGGTATTAAATTAATTTGAATACATTTTTGGCAATTTGATTGAAATTGAGAGTGATGGATTAGACTTACGGAAACGTCTGGAAAATGAAAATGAGCTTAAATTTTGGGAAAAAATTCATGAATAATTTGAATTTTATTTTTATTAATAATATTTTTTTTAATTATATGATTTCCCTACAAATGAGAAATTATCTATTGATAAAATACCGGCTGGACAACTTGATTTCAACCTCGAGCGGATCATTTTTTCTATTCATGAGTACAAGTTAAAGTAAAATAACACTGCTAAAATCACTAATGTAAACATTCATTTTTTTAAAGAAAATCCAAGTATTATATTTTTCTCTGATTCGCCGTCAATGTGACTAAAAAGTTTAATTTTAAAATCTTTTATTTTTTTAATAAATAGAAAATAAAGTTTCAATCAAGGAATGGATTAGTGGTACAATCTTAAATAAATTTGTGAACTAGACTATAAAAATTCAGTGAGAATTGCAAACATATAGTAAATGGGCTTCCAGATTCCAATTAGATCTTCCACCTTTACATTAAAGAGAAATGTTTGGTTCGAGTGCTTAATTATGTTCAATCAACGGCCTCTAAAAAGCTAACATCAGCGAGATTTGCAGCTAGTTTAAATATAGACAATATTTAAATATTTAGAAACCGTCCATATATAAATGAATTATGATTTAAATAAAATTACTCGTTCAAGACAAAAAACGAATCACTAATAATATAGAGCCCTATGTACAATCTAAAATAAATAATTCTTAGATCTGAAATAAGATCTGCATGAAGAAGAAGATTCATACAGGAGAGGTTTAGAAAAAAAATTTCAAAGATATTTTCAAATATAATATGCCTTTTGAAATAACCAATGTTTATTTATAAAATATACATTTTTGACTAAACCGGTCAGAAATATCAAGGACATTTATTCGTAAATAAATGTGATGTTATCGTATGTAATAATAAGAAAGTAGAGTGTCAATTTCGGCAAATAAATAAATAAACTGTAATAAGAGGAGAATGGCTTTTGTCAAATCGAAAAGAAGCTCCTCTCTCTCTCTATAGTTGTGGTGGTGGTCCATCTGCGCACTTCTACGGGAGAGAAGAGAAAAGAGGAGAGAGAGGATATAATTTTGCGAGGCGTAGCGCGTTATCGAAGGCGGAGGCCAGGTCTTGTGCTCGACGCATTATCTGGATTCCATTTTAGCCAGGATCACACACAAAGGGATGCAACGGTTTATCGTGCAATAATTTGTAATTGGATCGTTCTATCTTGAAGGATCAAATCAACGGGGATGAAAAACAGGCGATGGCTTACTTTCTGGAGCCTTTGTTGCTCCATGGCCGGACATATCGCTTGATTTGTGCGTCCCACGTTCCGGGCCAATGTCTATGTTTAAACTTTTGTCACGTATTAGCTGCCCGCGGCTTGATACTGCCCGGGTACTATACTACTACTATATATGGTACTGTGTGTGGTGTGGGAGGTGCGTCCCCTTTTGCTGCTTTTGTTGTCGCCGCTGAAATAATCTTCGTCTAGCGAATCGTTGTTTACGATCTTATTTTCTCTATTTGACTGTATTCACACTTTTTATTTTTCTAAACGGGTTCAGTAGGAACGGGGGAGGATCAAATAAATTATCATATCGCTAAAGAAAAAAAAAGAACCCCTACAGGGAATAAATAAATAAATTCTTTGAAATCTAATCTTTAGAACAACTAAAAATTAAATTAGATTGTGAACTTTTAAAGGATAACCTTTTTTAATCATTGTTTATGATCTCAGAAATGAATTATCAAAAAATTCTATGACATTGAATAAGGGATGAAAATGACATTTAAGTCTTGATGAAAATAGGGAGAAGTGGAGGGGGAGTCAAAGGGATAGAGGGAACCTATTTTGCAATAGCTTAATAATTATGATTTTGTCTAGTAGTTAATTGAATAAATATTGAACAGATTATTTAATGTATGGAAATTTTATTTTCAAATAACGGTTTCGGTCATCTTTTTAATTTTACTAATTTTAAAGTACTTAAGTAAAGTACTAGTATTTTTTGGCCGATTTTGTTTAACAGCTTATTTTCACGCTCCAGGGGGGTGTCTAACTTAAATATAAAATTTCAGCCAAATAGGTCAATTTCTTCATGCTTAAAATTGAACACAGACACACACACCCACAGACAGACCATGTTGGGAAAACCACTTTTTTTGATTCAGGGGACCTCAAAACGTGTATATCCATCAAAATCTCGACATTAAATTTTTGACATGAATCCAATACTTTCTCTATATACAGTCTCTGGCCAATTTATTAGACGCACTACTGCAAATTTTGATTAGGCCTACTAGCCAATAAAATTTCGTTTTTTATTTTAGAAATTGTTATGAATATACGTATGGTCTACTTAATAACATAGGTGTACCACAAATAAAACATGGTAATTGTTAAAAGTATTTTATTTTAATAATTAAATCAAAAATAATCTTATTGTTACATAAATTTTAATATTAGTAATATCTGGTTGTAAAAAAAGTAAATAAGTGGCTTATGAAGTCAATAATATGAAAGTAATAGAAGAAAGCAACAATAGAGCGTCCACTAGTGTGGCAAGTTAGAAAGCGACTGAACAGGTTCGTACCTGTGCGTTATACTCTGCGCTCAATTTTGTCATATAATAAAAATAGATTTAAAATCCATTTAAACAAAAAGTATTATAAATAAACATGATAGTAATTGCATCAAATATAAGTTAATACGTAATTATTACACATTTTAGTAAAATCGCAGTGCATCTAATAATTTGGCCAGGGATTGTATAGTAACACATATGTAGAGGTAAGAGAAAGTAAAAGACTAATGCTTATATTTAAAAATATAAAGAACCTAATTCATTTAGTAAGTTTTCATGAATCAATGAATTCTAATAATTAATAAAAAAATTTTAACTGTTTGCGAAGTTTTTGGTTATCTGATGGCAACTAATCACTCAGCCCTTGAAAGGCTATTTCCGACCAACTGCTGATTTTACTTAGTGTTTTTGGTGTGTGATTTTAGCGACCCACGACACGCGCGAGAATTACGACTGGCACGTGATATATGTCAGAACTAGCGCCTTAATATATCAATAGCCGGCGTTCTTCCTTCTCACCCCATTGCGACGACAAAGTGGTCCAAGCTAAAAAGGAAGATGGAAACGCTTCCGGGTGCTGAACTCCATCTCTTTCTCTGTGATACAATCACGGAAGAGACAACGAAACGCACCAAACACTTAAGGGTTGGGTGGTGGTCGTAAGGACATATACTCTTGATTTACTCGTTGCTACTCGAACCTCAATGTTGGTTGGCTGCAGTTAACATCTCTTTTTTAGAATAGAAATTCATTTCTTACTATCAGGGCAGACATGCGTTTGATGGCCGTAAAATATGGCGATTAATTAAATAACACAGAGAAAGAGAGAGTAATTATAAGGCATTTATATGAATGAATTATCTTGGCGGCTAATATTTATGATTTGTTTTTAATGTGCATTCATCCAAGGGCAATAACAGACAAAAGTTCGTGTGAATAATTCCGAATTAAGGAGCTGTGAAATCTTGGCTGGTTGAGTGAAGTTGTTCGTAAAAAAAAGGCCGCCGTAAAAGGGTTGGACTTGGTCTGTCGTGGAAGAGAGGGGGGGTCCTAAAAAGGGGTTCGTCGTCGCGTCCGGCGCGTCGGTTGCAGACATCGCGACGCAACCGACTGAAAGCCAACCCAGCCCACCCAAAACCTCCTTCTCAAAAAGACACTCAGGGCTTAATTTAAATATTCTCTGTTTTGAACACGGGTAGTCAAAGCCAACCGCACGTCATGAATGGATAAGCGAGGAGCAGCGAGTTCACTTGGTCTGTTAACTTTAATATTTTAACTTTTTAACCCGCCTACTACTACGACTTCTCCTTCCTTCTTTTCTTCATCCAGAAATGATCGTGAATCGGACTGGTTAGTTTACTTCACTAAAATTGTAATCTATTTTTACTTTCTCTTACCTATATGTATATATTAATATACATATATATATTCATGTAAAAAATTCGATGTCGAGATTTTGATAGATGAGGTCCCCTGAATCCAAAAAACTGGTTTTCGCAACATGGTCTGTGTGAGTGTGTGTCTCTGTGTTCAATTTAAAGCATGAATGAATTGAGCTAGGAGGTTGAAATTTTATATTTTAGTTAGACACCCACCTAGGGCGGGAAAATAAGCTTTTGATCAAAATCGGCCAAAAAGTACAGGGGTTCTACTAGGGTTTGGACACCGGTGGAAACCGAAACCGGTAAACCAGTTTTTTAGCTAATTTTCAAAAACCGAGAAACCGAGTTTTTCCCGAAAAATCGAATTCGGTTTTTTTTTTTTTTTTTCTTCAGTAATAGGCTACTTGTGTTCAAATTATAAAATAGCCCGTGTTCCGTGACTCAGAGAGCAAAATTCGCAATATTTCTGCAACATTGCTGCAATATTTTGTGCTGTGTGGGTAGTTACGCCTCAGTTATTTCATTCACCAGATACAAAGAAATAATAATATTGAGAAGTTCTACTTGATCGCATAGCTATGTTGTGTTTCGGGCATATGCTCCATTGGGTGGAATTATGGATCTGTAGAGGACATTATTAGCTTCTAGTGGCTTGGGATTTCGGGTTCGCTTCCCGTTCCAAGCGAGAAAAATTTATTTCATTTGAATTGGCTAGCAATCATTTGAAATAAATAGTGATGGGGTCTAAATGGCATTAGATACCGAAAAAGACCTTAAACAAATTTAAAAAAATGATAAATTATTTATTTTTCCCCCTTTTTTTCCAATACTCCAATAATCTATATATAATAATAGCGGAGTGTCTGTCTGTCTGTCCGTCGACTATCTCGTTCTCTTTGACCAACTTTTTACATTGGAATGACGGAAATTTTGCAGTCTTATAGAGGACTTTATGGAGTGTCCAGGAAAAATACTCGGGTCCCAAAATTCCTAGATTTTTTTGAGTTATGAATTCCTAAAGTTACGATTTCTCCCATAGGAAATACGAGAGAAATATTTATGTATTTTTTGTATTCTATGAATGTAAACAAATCCTCAAGCAGGCATTGGATTGAAATAGTAGGCTGGTAATAATAATTTTCTTGGGTTCGGACTCACGCAGTCCGATTATTTTATTTTGGATACCAAATGGCTTAAATAAGAATGGCTGGACCCCCAATAGATATATTCATTAATAGCGGTTATCGTTTAAAGTCTTATATTGCCTAAGTTGAAGGAAGAGAAGACTGTGTGAATGGGAAAAAAGTGAGTGTTAAAAAAAAAAAATGGCGGTGCGTTCAAAATAGATTCAGGTGTTGAAAAAAAACCGGTTTAAAACCGGTTTACCGGTTTTCCGCTTTGTAAAAAACCGAAAAACCGGTTTTCAAAATTTTCCGGTTTTTTCCAAACCCTAGGTTCTACCTAGGTTGAAGAGAAATGGTGAAAACGTTTTTTTTTTCTTTTTTTTTTTTTTGTGAATTCAGGTATAATTAGGCATATTAAATTTTATAATAAACAAGGTGTTTACGAAATCATATAAATTAGTATTAGAGTGAGGTGGATAGCTGAGTAGATCCTGAGCAAAGGATGAAAAAAAGAGCAGTTTTAGCTAGATATATTTCGTTTATTAGGCACTTCAAGACGAAGTTTCAGTCCGATATTCGACCTATAGCCCTGAAGATGATCGTATATCGGACCTGTAGTTTTGAAGATGGTATATATCGGACCAAAACGTCGGCTTGAATTGCCTAATAAACGAAATATAACTGTAACTGTTTTTTTTTTTTTTTTTTTTTTTTTTGCCTGAACTATGCTCTGGTTTCAATTGCTCTGGTTTCAATTCCCTGGGGCTCCGCGGCCGCTCTAGGGAATAAAAGTAACAATAATGAATTTGAAATGAAGAATAAGAAATAAAAAAAACATCAATGAAAATAAGAAAATTATAAATTACAATCTGAGTAATTTTTTGAAGTAGATCCTACTTTTATATGCATTTCGGAGATCAGTGATCACTTGATCAATTACTAAAAAATATGTCAAATAATCTGTGACAGTCCGAATTGGATGGAAACAGTCCATTATTAAAGATATTGTAGGCCTAGCCTATTTGCGATTAGGTCATTTAATTAATTTTTTCTAAGTTAAACATCAAAAAAAGTAATATGGAAAATTAATATCGTCAATCAAGTTTTTGTTATTAACAATAATATGGTCGTAATCTAAATGTCCCAGATGCCGAAAAGGACAAAAAAATAACTTTTAATGTTAGGCAAATTAATAATTTTTAGATATTAATAATAAAACATTTATAGAATTACGGATGAAGCCTTGCACTTATTGATCCAGCTTTGTTAATTTTCTGGTTTATGAAATATAAGGTAGAGGATGTTTTTCGGACCACCCTGTTAGATATGTGTGTATGTGTCTTTTCATTGGTTTTATCTGCTGGACCAGCAGCAGAGGCTGTGTGCTCCCTTGCAAGCACAGACAGAACGTATACAGATGTTCCCGCCATAACCTGGAGTTAATTGAACAAAACTTGGCCATTCCGTACGGGGTGGACTGATCGTTAGATAAATAATAACAAAAAAAGTACCATAACAGGGATATTAGACTGTGTCAGTGTAATTTCTAATTCTGGCTCAATCTAGCAGCCGCCATTTACCGGCGTCGGAGGAGGCGGTTCTTGTCTAATGGAACTCCCTAATGAATGGTTCATATGTAGGAAGGCCTCGTCTCTCGCCTTGCGAAAATCCACCCTCGGCCGGTTATTAAATCGGTACCGGGCCAGTAAAAGTGATTTGCGAGAACACGGCTAAGCCGAGACGGGCGCCCTTTATGCTCGGATTAGAATAGCGCCCCGCCGATGACCGATTCCAATTATAGTCCGCCATTTGTTCATCTTTAAGGGCTATCTCTTTCTCTTTCTCTCTTTCACAACATGGCTAGGAGAGATGTGAAAATGACCCTTTTGCAAATATGCCTTTCTCAAATCCTATTTGTGATTTACTTTTAAAGAGGGCCATTTTATTAATCCCTTTATGAAATATGAATCAATAATTTTATTGCTCTGTAACTAATTGCCAGTTAATCAATGACTTTGTTGCAAAAAAAAGCAAATTCATTTTTTTTATTTAATTTGTGTAAAAATGGCTTTGAGCCAGTGGCGGCTCGTGGCCGGGGAAACTGGGGGGGGGACATATTTTTTTACATACATCCATTTTATTTCCAAAAAAAAAAAAAAAAAAGAAAAAAGGGGGTTTTTTTTTTTTTTTTTAATTAAATCTTTTTTCTCTTTTTTTTTTTTTTAAATAATTAATTAATTTTTTTTTTGGAGTTTTTTTTTTTTTTTATTTTTTTTAATAAATATTTTTTATAAATTTGTCTTTGGTCTCACTTTTTTCTTTGGTTTGGGGTTGCTTTTTTCTCTTTCCCCCTTCCCTTTTTTTTTAGCTGCTCTTTTTTCTGCTTTGGGGGCCGGCGCCTGGGTTGGGGGGGGGGGGGGGGGGGGGGGGGGGGGGGGAGGAGAAAAAAAAAAAAAAAATATTTTTTTTTTTTATTAAAAAAGGTTGTGGTGTTTTTTATTTTTTTTTTTTTTTTTTATAAAAAATAATAAATAAAAAAAAAAATTTTTTTTTTTTTTTTTTTTTTGGGGGGGCTCCCCCCCTCCTTCCCCCGCCCCCCGCTTTGAGCAATATAATATCAAAATACCAATGGTAAGTTACTCACCAGAAATCTCTCTTCGCTTCAAATAGGATGCGACTTGCGGGGTTTTATCAGCAATGAATTTGAGAATATCTACAAAAGAAAAAAAAATTCACAAATAAGAAACTCTATAATCTTATAAAAAATATAGATAGTCTATAATATTAATTTATTAATTAACTCAGATAGCCAAAAAATGTAGGCACTGCCAGGATTTGAACCACGGATTTGCATGCCATCAAGGCCAGTGGCGTCATTTCAACTTTTTCTTGGGGGGGGGGGGGAGCAAATTTTCTAGGGGACAAACATTTTTTTTTCTTAAAATTTACTTACAAAGAGTTACTGAAATTTAGCCAAAAAATATTTAATTTAATTAATTGTTTAATTTTGTATAGATTCTATTCTCGTAGATGTATTTTGAAGTATTTTATTTAGAATAATAACAAATTTTATAAAAATCAGAGCCCTTGGGGGGGGGGGGCAAATGCCCCTGTCCCCCCCACCAATGACGCCACTGATTAAGGCGACTACCCAAGTAACTGGAAACTTGACAAGCATGCACGTGAAATGCAAGGAAACTGTAGTCTGTAGAAGAATTTTGCGGAAGCATTTTAATTGTGCAAGCCGCTTGATGTTAGATTGAATTTTAAATGCACAAGCATATTTGCGCAATTTATAGGAACGTCCGCCATTTTATAGACGTCGTGACATTTGATATTTATTTAATATAACCTATATTAATTTATTTAAAATTTCAATTTAAATATTAATATTTATTGTGTCAATCACTAAAGCAAGTGAGTATTTCTTGTTATCTTCGAATAAATAACCTTCCGACTGTGACATTTTTAGGTTAATTTTCGGTATAAGCTGCATGCATGTGCCGTGTGGTGCTGAAGGGGATTTGTGCATACAAGCACCAAAAGATTGCACATGCAAGATTGTCAAGTTTGCAGTTAGGTGTGTAGCCGCCTTTAGACAACAGCACTGCATTCAGCTATTTGAGTTTATTAGAAAATTTTTTTTCGGAACACCACCAGTTTATTAATATAATCTAAGACAATAAATCTTTTGGTACTATCAAAGTTCTAATACTAACACTGACTTATCTAATTGCCCCCTTTAAATAGAAAGCAATTTTCCATTTTACCTCATCCGAAATTAGAAAGTGCGAAGGGAAAGTGGGAAGGTATAAAAATTTTCGTAGGTAATTAACTCATTAACTACTCCTTAACTAATGGTGGTCTCGTCGTAAAGTCTTATTAAAAAGTTTATAGTTGTCCAGTGGTAGCAAATTAAGCCGACTAGGTGAATAATCCTAAAGATAATAAGCAGCTAATGTGAGCTAATGTTAGGCGTGGGCCTGGCGAGCTACCTACCTCTTATTCTTATATTTTATAATCAAATTGTTATTATTTATTTTCTATTTTAAAAAGCAAGCACATGCTAGCAAAGTCATTAGAGGCAAGAAAAGAGAGTAAGGTGTAATTTTAAAACTCAGATGGCCCTTAGCCGCCCACCATACCCATTATGTTTGCCATCTCTTACGTTAAAAAGTCCTCGTTGGGTCAACATTTCCCTACCTTAACTAATCTATTAATAATAATAAGTAATGACATTAACAAAAGGTTTTTTTTTTAATCATTAATTAATAAATAATTTAGTGAAACAAGTATTTATTTATAGATCTAATAATACTTTATTCTAACGTTAATATGAAATTGATCAATTAAAAATGCCCTAATTTAATAATATATCCTTGATATGTAGCTAAACTATTACTCTCTTTCTTTACTCATTATTGTCAAAACTGATACGTTCATACTGAGATAGGTTTCTGTTTCCTTCCTCAGGAGGAGGCATCTCAAATAGAAGGATATTTTTTGTCATGAGGAGGATGTGAACTCGGGTTGTCTTCAATTCAGGATTATAAGTTTAAATTTATTTCCTTGCCTAATCGCTTTTTATCTGATAAGTATAGACTATAAGGACCCTGTTACACATTAGTGTGTCAAGCACCAGCTACCGAGATTTGAGAAAATTAACATTAAAGTTTTTTGTTTTGATTAGAATATATCTAATTTTTTTTGTCAATTGTGCAAGTAACATTAAATATAAATTTTTTTTAGGACATATTTCATAAAAAATACTATTAATTATAGCATTTGAAACAATATTCCGTGCTTAACTCAATTTTTAATTTTTTGGCTCTTGACACACTAATGCATAACAGGGTCCATATATTGTTACTTGGCATAAAATTTGAGGTGTTGGACCATATTAGGAAGTAATAAAACGTGTGTTTTAATATGACTTTATATTTTATTAGAGATTTTTTTGGCCGATTGAGTACTAACATGAGTTTCTGTTTAAGAGAGTCTTGAAGATGATTTTTAAGGTAAAGCGAAACTCTGTAAAGGCTCTAATATCGGAGGAGATGAATTTCTAATAGGACGAAACTTAAATTTCGCATCAAGTTGGGCAAAAAATGTTAATAAAAAAACCTGATGTGACTCTCGCACAGCACACAACTTTCTCTTGCCTTCGGTAATCGAAAGTTGTGTTCTGTGCTTGTCACACCAGATTTTTCGTGTTGACATATATTTAGTTTCTCCCGATATATTAGATTTCAAGATGTAAAATTTATTAGTCTGGGAAAATATTTATATTTTTTTACCCCCCCCCCCCATAAATATCCCCCCCCTTTTTCTCCTATCCTTACTATGAAGTACAAGAGTAACGTGGTCTTCAGAAGATTTCTATGGTAAAATGAGAATATACATTTTAAAGAGTATCTAAAAAATAATTGATTTTTGAATTTTAATCAAAATCGTTGTAGCGAATTTTGAGAAAATCGAAAAAAAAAAAACTGAAAAATTACATCAGTACAGTACTAGTACTTTTTGGCCGATTTTCTCTATATGTATACTAACATATTCATATAGGCAAGAGGAAGTAAAAATAAGAGAAATTTTGTGTTTCCTTATTTATAAATTGAGAAATTGATCTCCTCCTACCTGGAATCTCCCAAATACCTTAAATAAAATTATCGGACTGCCTGGGGTCCGAACCCGCGACGTTCGGTATAGAAGGTAGGCACGCTACCAACTACTCCAAGCCCCGTGGCCAACTTTAAAGTTGAAGGACGATTGCTGAAATTTTCAATTTAAAAGATAATTCTCCTTTAGTTCAAAGTGAGAGTCAATACTCAAAACAAATATAAATGATTTAGTTATAAAATATAGTTTAAAAAAATAATTTAATTGAGTTTATAATAAATGATTATCAAAAGAATATTTTAATAAACAATGAAATATCTCCACGTTGCTTTTAATAATGCCATAAAAATGATTTAATGCAGGATTTGAATTTAATTATTCTTTTGATTAACGGGTTTTTGGAATGTCTGATCTAATGATGACGTGTGATCACTACATGATCAGAGGCTGCTTTGATTATTGGGATTTCAAATGAAATATGTGAAAGAAAAATTGAACTAAATATATTGCAATAGTTATTTTATTTGATTAATCTTGAAAATCATAAATTAATCTATTTGTGGAGGATCTTATTTTTTCATTCGGTTAGAATGAAAAGAATAAAATAAAAAGTAGGCTATAATTTAAATTTTTTTTTTAATCTCTCTAAAACTCCCCTCCTTCAGTTCCATTTTGACCATAAATTCTTGCCAAGATAATTAGATTAAATTTGAGGGATCTGCCTCGCCCGATCAAGCCTTTATCTTGAATTATAACTGGTGACGTCATTAGACTCCCCCCTCCTGGACAGACTTGCAAAGGCCAACCCTTTCGTGCAGCTGCAAGAATGGCGGAGCAATAGAAAAGGGTTTGGGGGGACACCATTGTCCTTGGGGGTGATTATTATTTGATTTACAACAGTTCATTCTATTATCGGAGACGGGACGGAGCTCTGCTGGCCTTTTTCCTCCAAGGATCGATTGCCGCCCGCTAATTGCGGACTCTTTGCCAAACATCCTCTCCACCCCTAGACACAAAACGGTGGCCTGGCACCTCCACCCCTGGGTTTCTTGAGGAGCCACCGCCGCCACAAATCACACCCCACGCGGCGATAATTGCCGATAAGCGGAGCATGGAGGGAGCAGATAAATACTCGGGATCGGGGATGTCATATAGAGAGTTGCTGGAGTCCAGCTTCAGTGGACTGGAAGTCAGAGGACCGACCTCCAAGAGATAAAGCCCCTAACGTCAAGTCTTTCCCTAATTTATAAATATCTCGAAAGGAATTTTTCTTAATTTATAGGCACTCTAATAGCATACAGTGAAAAAAACGTCGACAACGTTTCGGTCCCATTGTTAAAAAATGTTTATACAGAACTCTATTTTTGAAAAAGTTGATTTTGTAAGGGAGGTTAAGAATAAAGGTGAGATAAGAAATAAAGGGGTTTCCTCCACCCCCCTCCCCCAGCCTTTATTTAAAAGTCATGTGTATAGTGTCCCTAAAGAAGGTTTGAAAAAGTCGAAACGTCAACAAATTCTTATAAATAAAAAGAAAATGCTAATTAACAATTATTGGGCCTACGGACGTGGTCTAGTTGGTAGCATGCCTACCCTCTATACCGAGCGACGCGGGTTCGAACCCCAGGCAGTCCGATGATTTTATTTAAGCCATTTGGATACCAAATGGCTTAAATAGAAATGCCTGACCTCCCAATAGGTATTATAAATAATAACGATTATCGTCAAAGTCTTAAATGGCCTAAGTTGCCGAAAAGACTGTGTGAATGTGTGAGTGTGAATGAGAAAAAAGTGTGAGTGTTGAAGAAAAACAATTATTATATTAGAATATAAAAAAAGTCAGAACAGCTATCTATGTTTTATTCATTATTTTATTTAAACTTCAGCGATGTTTCGGTTGTCTAAGCGACCATCTTCATGGTTAGGGTTCAGTATCTTGAGTGAAATTTGCTAACTTTAAATATCGTGAAATTTTCTGAGTGGTCCACAATTTCTTAATTCGTTAATTGCACTAGATAATTATTTTTTTTTAGAGACATTCATTTAAGGCAGGTGTGTCTCCTTTATTTATTTGTTTTTATATAAATTTTCTTAAAGTCTAAAAGAGTTTACGTTGATTTTCCTATATATTGTGAATAAATTCCATTACGGCTGGAAGATGGGAGAAGTTGAATCCCGCATCCCGGTGGAGAACTGATGATGATGCCGGCTGGACTAAGGGTCACCTGCAGATGATGGGGTCATCAGCAAGCAATGCATTCTCGGATCAAAGCCTGAAAGGAGGTCTAGGGACACCGCTGTGATGGAAATGAGCCGCTTTTGCATCTTCATTTGACAGGGGAAAAACTCTTGCAGGAGGAATCAATAGCATCCTATCACAAATCTATTATTATTATTATCCGACAATCAATACTTGGATGGTAATAGCAATAAATCTTCAGCAATAATTGGGATATTAATTATTTTATTTCATTTATAAAACAACGTTATTTTTATGATATACAATTTATATATGTGTCAGTCAAATATTTTCTCTCTCTTTTCTTCTTTCACCTTATCAGAATAAATTCATCCCCTAGGATGTCAACATAAAGAAGTGAGAGATGTTGAATTGATATTTACAGATAGATAGATGTAGAAATGTATGTACATATGTTGACGTTAACATTGAAATTCATGATGTGGACGGAATTCGACATAGGCTGGCCAGCGACCAACTCGAGATGCTACAACTTGGACGAGATTGACAGGGGAAAGACAGTCAGAAAAAGACTAACCCAAGTCCCATCTCTAAACCCATTTGGGTTTTATAAAACATATTTATTAGTAATTTAAAATTTATAATTAAAATTAAAAATATTAATATAAAGCCTCTGGTATTTTCTTTAACGGGGAAAAAGTTAAAAAAATTTTGACTGAAACTACCGCTTTACTATATGAAGGTTAGCTGTTAGCTTCCTTTCCTATAAAATAAAATTTATTTATATATATGCCTTTGAATTTATTTGATTAAACAAACGGCTTCTATAAAGTCTTAGATGTTAAAAAAAAACTTTTGATGAAAAAAATAAGTTCCTTGTGTATTGCTATATGTAAGAGAAAATATTCCGCAAAAAAAAATTGCTAAAGGGTCTTAAAAAAAAATTTGAAAAAACCCAAGAGGGGTCCTAAAAAATTTTTAGAAAATTTAAAGTAAAATATGAAAAGGATCGAACATATTTGTTACCGTTATACTAGATAAATATACAGTAGAAATCCGATAAGTGGAATGGTCTGTTTGGTACGAATTATCGGGATTACCAATTATCGGGAGAAAAATTTAAAAAATGTTCTTTTAGGATCGGCAAATTTGTAAGAATCAGCTGGAAATACGAATAATCAGGATTCCACAGTATTTATAAAATATCCGAGTGAAGTTGGAAAAAAATTTTAATTAAAAATTGAATTGATATTTAGCAAGAATTTTGTTTATTTTTTATTTAGTGAGTTGTTAATGATCCAACAATCAGTTTTAATAGATGATAATAGTGTTAATTGATAGAGCATCTCATATTTTTTTTTTTATATTGTCTATTTGAAATAATAAATTATCAAGATTAATAGAAATGGTAATTAAGTTGATGTTTGGAAGGCAGGCGGCTGACCTTCCCGATTGAGGAACAGACAATGCAGACAATGAGACGGTTGCTTAGAATAATCGGGCGGCTAATGACAGCAAAACGTCGTCCGGCGCTGCTCTGTCAGTGACAGGGCCTTCTCCGTCCCTTTGGCAGCGAGAGGAGGTCTCCTCTGCATTCTCGTCTTCTTCTTAACAATAAAGACGGGCGACGAAGATGTCTTTGAGCAAGGGATGTCCGCACCACGACCAGAGAGAGAGAGAGCAAAGACTGTGCCGAGAACTAATTAGGGAGGCGGGTGAGAGGGAAGGGCCCCGCGTGTCACTCAAAGGCGCGGGGCCCCCGGCGAAGGGCACAAAGCCTGATTGTCGGCCGATGAAAGGAAATTAATTAGTCTATAGAGTCATGCGCTCGCTGCTTTGCATCTCAGCCAACAGAGGATGAGGAGAAAATGGGTTAAGAGAGAAGGAGGGAATGAGAAACCGACACCACGTGATGTGGCCATCAATCCTTGCCATTTCCAAAAGCAATCCTTGGATGATCAATGTTGATTATGTTATCTTCTTCACTTTTACTTTCTCTTACCTATATATGTATATATACATGTTGATATATAGAGAGAAAGTATTGTATTCATGTCAAAAATTCGATGACAAAATATACGTTTTGAAGTCCCTTGAATCCAAAAAAGTGGTTTTTGCAACAGGATCTGTCTGTCTGTGTGTATGTATGTGAACAAAATATTTCAAGAACGAAATGAGCTAGGAGGTTGAAATTTTATTTTCAAGTTATCAAGTTAGGCACCCCCCTGGGGCGTGACACGAAGCTTTTGAAAGAAATTGGTCAAAGAGTACTAGTATTTTACTTTTTCAGTTCCCTCCAACGATTTTGATAAAAATTCATAAATCAATTATTTTTTAGATGCTCTTTAAAATGTAGGCCTATATTCTCATTTTGCCATTGAAATCTTAAGAAGACCACTTTGCTCTTGTACTTCATAGGGAAGATAGGAATGTACAGTTAGAAAGTAAATATGTCGACACAAAAAATCTGGTGGGACAAGCACAGAACACAACTTTCGATTACCGGAGGTAAGGGAAAGTTGTGTGCTGTGCGGCCAGTCACACTATATTTTTGTCTTTAATTTAATGGCTAATATTTTGTTTTTAAATGAGTTGAATATTTTGTAGCATTCAAAAAAAATGTGATAAGCATTCATTAACAAAATATTTGTTCGATCTTTATTTTTATTAATAAATAAATCCCTTTCCAACCTCTTCAAATTACGTATATAAAAATAGAAGTATTAAAAGTTATAAACAAAGAGATAAATATGCCCATAAAGATTAAACATATTTAACATTTAACCAGAAAATTATTTTATTTACCTTGAATGATTTTTCGAAGAAGACATTTCAGTCAATTCTTGGTTGTATCAGGAAATGATTTATAAATAAATGAGTGAATCACAAACACTAGAAATAATTAACTTTATAATTAAATAATTAAAAGTGACATTTGCCAGTAAAGACGACAATAAAAAACTGAGAAGTTAGTTCCAGTGAAGTGAGGGCGCTGAGAGCATTCTCATCAGTCAAAAACTACGATGACCACTCAATTCAAATCAGTCGTTAAATTTAAATTTAATAAAAATACTTTTCAAATAATTACTTTGTTCATTAATTTAAGTAAAAATTATAATTTATTAGTGATAAATAAAATGATTGGATTATTATATTTATTAGTGTTATAACAAGAAGAAAGGGGAGGGGAGTGGAGGGGAGTTTAACTAATTTTATCTAGTTTTTCATTTTGCTTTAAAATTTCTGTATGTCTTAATTTTACTAGGTGAAAGATAATAAAAATCAATTTTCTTAGTGTTTGAAATTTTATAAACTTGTCCAGGATTATTCAAACTGTATTTAATACATACCATTTTTTTTTTTTTTTTTTAACATTCACACTTTTTTCTCATTCACACTCACATTCACACAGTCTATCGGCAACTTAGGCCATTTAAGACTTTGACGATAACCGTTATTTATGAATTTGTCTATATTGGGATCCAGCCATTCTTATTTAAGCCATCTGGTATCCAAGTGGCTTAAATAAAATCATCGGACTGCCTGAGGTCCGAACCCGCGACGTTTGGTATAGGAGGTAGGCACGCTAACCTCTACGCCAAGCCCCGAGGGCTAATACATTACTTTGATTATATTATTGTTAATAGAATTTTTTTTTTTTTTTTTACTTTTTCTTACCTATGTAATATATATATAGAGAGAAAGTATTGGATTCATGTCAAAAATTCGATGTCGGGATTTTGATGGATCTTCACGTTTTGAGGTCCCCTGAATCCAAAAAAGTGGTTTTCGCGACATGGTCTGTCTGTGGGTGGGTGGGTGGGTGGGTGTGTGTTCAATTTTAAGGATGAAGGAATTGAGCTATAAGGCTGAAATTTTATATTTAAGTTAAACACCCCCCGGGACCGGAAAAATAAGCTTTTAATCAAAATCGGCCAAAGAGTACTAGTACTTTACTGATGTACTTTTTCAGTTTTTTTCGATTTTCTCAAAATTTGCTCCAACGATTTTTTTTTTAATTCAAAAATCAATTATTTTTTAGATGCTCTTTAAAATGTATATTCTCATTTTGCAATTGAAATCTTCTGAAGACCACTTTACTCTTGTATTTCATAGGGAAGATAGGAGAAATGGTTGCCATGGTAACAAAATATAAACATTTTCCCATACTTATAAATTTTACATCTGAATTCATATGTTCCGTACTTTCGGGAACTAAATATATGTCGACACAAAAAATCTGGTGTGACAAGCACAGTGCACAACTTTCGATTACCGAAGGTAAGAGAAAGTTGTGTGCTGTGCGCCAGTCACACCAGATTTTTTATTATAAAATAGTTAAATATTTTTCGAGATCTATAACTATGTCATAGATATACGGTATTTAACAAGACTGTGAGTTTGACTTATAACTTAACCTCCCAGCCTTAAGAGCTTTACTGATTACTGTAGTGTTTTAGAACAGATCCAGATGTCTGTCTCTCTACTGGTTTAAATAGCGGCGAATAAGTCAGAAATATTTCATTAAAATTTCTTGTTAGTGAAATGCATTGTTAACTTGCATATAAGAGGAAGGAAATTTTTGTTGGTGTAGTTCGAGGGTAGCTTGGAGCAATGGATAGCAAACCGATGTCCCGGAAAGGCTGGAGATCCTGGGTTCGATTCCTGGGGGACTTGGGGCGCTTGCCCACCAACATGGGCGTAACTAGGGGGTGACGGGGGGCTGCCCCTCCCCCCAGGAGGCTCGTGGCTCCCCCCAGAACGCTCCTTGCCCCAAGAAAAATTGAGAAAATATGGGACTTTCCAGGCCCACCGGAGGATAGCTGGTCCCATGCCCCCCCCCTCAGCCAAATTCTCTAGTTATGCCCATGGTGGTCTTTAAACAATTTTGAAAGCTAAATGAGAACAGCATCAAAAAAATAATTAATTTTTGAAATTTAAGAGAAAGTAAAAATTAATATGTCAAAATAAATTTGGAAAATCGATTTTTAATCATTTTCAGAACGTTTTGAGACTAAAATTTCATTGTTTTTGCTTGAATATTTTATATACTAAGTTATTCAATCAATATCAAGGCCTAAATGTGTTTATTTAATTAAAAAAACAATAAATTAGGATAATTAGAAAATGAAGGCGCAGTTTAAATTTTTGAAGATGTAAAAGACAATTAATAAACCCCCATTTTATGTGGTCGTAGTTAAATAAAAAAATGTCTATAGGTTTATAATAGATTGAAAAGATCAGTTTTGCATTTTTCCACAAATCCAACGAAAAATAAGAGAGATATAGCGACTTTTTGAAAAGCGAATCTGCGCGTGAAGAAAAGCCTAGACAAGAGTGAAGCGAGGCTCCCTGCCTGCACTCTGGGCGCAGATCGAATTAGAAAAAACAAATTGATGCTTTCCCATCATTTGAAATAATTGCCAAATTGATTGATTTCATGCATTTATAAAATTTTATTTGAAACTTATAGAATAAAAGACTGCATATTTATCTATAAAAAATTCAATCCTTTGAGAAAAAATAAAATTTCAATGTCTTCAATCAAAGAGATGCTTATTTCTCATTAATATATTAAATAATAAAATCTATCCCTTTAGACCTTTAGTTCAGTGCTTGTTAAACTTTTTGAGTCGCGGCCCCGTTGAGAAACAAATCTCACGGCCCCCCTATTTTTTTTTTTTTTTTTTTTAACATTCTCTTGCCTATATGTGTTCAATTTTAAGCATGAAGGAATTGAGCTAGGAGGGTGAAATTCTATATTTAAGTTAGACACCCGCCTAAGGCGTGGAAATAAGCTTTTAATCAAAATCAGCCAAAAAGTACTAGTAGTTTACTGATGTAGTTTTTCAGTTTTTTCGATTTTCTCAAAATTCGCTCTAACGATTTTTTTGTTTTAATTAATAAATCAATTATTTTTTAGATGCTCTTTAAAATCTATATTCTCATTTTGCCGTAGAAATCTTCGGAAGACCACTTTACTCTTGTTCTTCATAGGAAAGATAGGTGAAATGGTTGCCATTATAACAGAATTTAAATCTTTTACTTTTTAGATTTAAATTCATATAAATCAATTATTTAGATGCCCTTTTAAAAAGTACATCAGTAATATTTTGTGAAAATTGTTTGAAGTACTCAAATCATTTCATCTAAATTAAATTTTACACTTTGATATTTAACTACCCTACAGTAATACAAGATCGAAATATCGCTTGTGTTCAAATAAATATAACAACCATGTGATGATGAACAATTGGAAGATTTTACATCTCACTAAATATGTAACACATTCTTCAAAATTTACCTTGGAACGAAAAAACAATAAAAGGGGGGGGGGGGGGGGGGGGGGGGGGGGGGGGGGGGGGAAAAAAAAAGAAAAAAAAAAAAATAAATATGTAAGTATCATTTATTTGGCAATATTCTCTGACTGCTTGATTAATTTTTTTTCTCGTTCAATTTTTATAATTCTTCCAAAAAAAAAAAATTTACTTAAAAGTTGTTAAATTATTATTTTTTAAAAAATAATTTTTCTTAGAAAAGAGGGGAGGGCGCCTGGCGATAATCAGAGTAGAGGGGTGGGGGAACCAGCCGCCCACGACCCTCCCCTCCTTTGGCTAAACTAAGACTTCGAAATAATTAAGATTGGAAATGATTAAAAATTTTGATAATTCAATTGTCTATAACTCGGAAACGGCGCATCCAATTCGCATCGGATTTTTTGTAATTAGTTTAGAATTTCCTAGAGAATATTCACATGGAACTAAAATTGAATAATTATGAAAATATTTTTTCTTTAATCTAACCATCCGTTCAACCAATCAAATGATAGTAAAAAGGATCATCGTTCTATATTCTCTGAATTTTTTTCCCTTTTATCTGTATATAAAATTTTCAAAAAGTTTTTTTTTTTTTTTTTCATTTCTCTTTATTAGCAATCTCCGCACTCCCAATTTTTATTAAATAAACGAATATTATATAAAATTTAAATAAATACCTTAGGGGTTGTCCACATATTACGTAACGCGTTAGGGGAGGAAGAGGCATGGTGGTAACTAGGGGGGTGCCGGGGAGGGCATGCCCCCCCCCAGAAAGCTCCCTGCTCCAAGAAAAATTGAGAAAATATGCGGCTTTCCAGGCCCTCCGGAGAATAGCTGGTCCCATGCCCCCCCCCCCTCCAGAGAGGATGGCTGGTCCTTCCACCAGCCAAATTCTCTAGTTACGCCCATGCCCACCAACGAAAAACACATAGTCTTGTTAAATATTATAAAATAGATATCAGAAATACGATTAAAGTTTTTCTTTTACCATAAATTCTAAAACGAATTATCTTAGCTCGTTTAATTCTGTGATATTCTTTTTTTCGGTCAGCCATAGATTTAAACGAGATAAATTCAGCATCGTCAATAATTTAATCTATTATCTTAAGCATTTTATTTATGAAATTCTTCAAATATTTACATTCCGTATGATTTATTCAATAAATACATTATTCGAAATTTTAAGACGAAACAAACATGATCATGATATTAGCTAATTTGTCCAACATGTTATGATCCCTACTATATTGGTCTGATATTAAAATTTTGACTTTAAAAATAATTTTTATGTTAGTTCTAGGACAAAAATACTTTGGATTTTCAAGAGTGTTAAGCAAGCGGTGTGAGTCAACTACATCTTTATAATGTAAAGGTGCTTTATTGATTTCAATTACAATGGTGAATAAATCAGTAGCGTAGAGTGGACGACACCTTTTCAAGTGCTTTTGGTATATGCACACCTCTCTCCCTCTCTCTCGTCTGTTCTGTTTCCCCCTTTTCACCTACCCACCCTATCTGAAGCCGTTATAGAACAATTCCAGAGTCTAATCCGGCGGCGCTCGCCTAACGAGCGAGTTAATCTCCTCCTCGGGTCGTGATTCCACCCACATTAACATATGATATATGAAAGATTCCCTGTCCCTCGACTATGAGATCTTATTAGTTGAAGGTGTTTAATAAGGAAATGTGTTGCCGAGTAAATCCTGCGATATAGCCGTAACGAGCCGCCACAAGGATAAGACCCAACTTTATTACAACGAGGAAAAATTCTCATCTAGATTATTTGCATAAACTGCGTCCCTCCCCCACTACCTCTTCGCCAGAATATTGCCGGCCGCCCTAAGATAGTGCCCGCTAATAATTATAATCTTTACAAATTAAGAACTTTTAATAACGCGCTTTTTTTCTCTCTCTCTACTCGCATTTGAAGATTGCTGCTGAAATAATTAGTCTTAGAAAAAAAAAAAGTAAAAAAGTTGAGAGTAAATATTTAATGTTATCAGTGGCGCCATATGGCCGAGATGGTAAAAGGACTATTCATCATCACCCAGAATGATTATCGCCTCCCCAGGTGCCTCATTTCTTCTTATTAATACTACTAGTAGTATTTCAATAAAAAATAATTCTTTCCTTATTAATACTAATCATAAAACATTTCCGAAATGAGAAATTCCATCGCATAAAAAAATTTATAGGAGAAAAAAATAAAATAAATTTTAAGCTTTCAGAAAACAGTTTAGAGATGCTAATAAATATTACCCCTTTACGGCCTTATTCCTGCCAAAGGCCCCGGTACTGGAAGTGCTGTCTCTGAGTATCTTTCCATTACTAAAATGTAACCTATTCGGAAAATATTAGCTTTCAGAAAACTCTTGCCCATTTTCTTGGGCATTCTTTCAAGATATTTCGCCCAAATCACAGAAGATGCTTTTCAAAAGAAACGCTTCTCATGTCGTTTTATAATTTTGAAAAACACTCCACAATTGTATGGATGGTTTGCTTTAGGCTTTCCAAAATATTTGCCTCTAAATTATTTTAATGTGAAAAGCAGTTGCTGACTTTTTTTTGCACTATCTTAATTATAATATAATATAATTCCTGATTTTTGGCACTTAACGAATTTTGAACATGTAAATATAATCCCGAAAATATTTCGTTTGAAAAAGCAAGAATGATAAATATACGTACATAAAAACCTATAACACTAGGATTTTAACATCATTATTTTAAAATGATAATTTTATAAATTATTTGTCAACGCCAGCAATACGGTAATATCTTAAAAAAAAAAACTGTTTTTTCGTACTTGTTAAATATGAAGTATACATAGAGAATGGAGGTGGTGATGGGTGGAGATGTCATCAATTCCATACTCTAGATAAATCATTTATAGGGCTTTAGATATGAACGTTTAAGCCTGCGCCCTTCTCTCTCATTTGCGCCCTTCTACCTCCCATTTGGTGACAAATGGAATGAAGATTTGATCCGTCTGCATCGTCGCCGATGTCGCCGTTCCTGTCGTCGCGGTCGTCTCTCTCTCTCTCTCTTTGCCTTTGGGCGGCGGAAGTTCACAAAACCAGTCATTAATTTCCTCTTTGCCCGAACGCCCTTCTCTGCCTGCCTCAACACTAACAACACTCATCCTCTCCTCTCTCTACATATACATTATTATGTACCCTCGGTTTGTTAAATAAACATATTCACCTGCCCATTACCATAAATTTCAAGGTCATGGCAAATGATTTTTTTAAACAACAAGATGATAAGATGTGTCCGTAGTTCTAAGTTAGACTTGATGAAAATCTCTAAGATTAAATAAATTTTATTTGATCTTAAATTATATATCATTATTTTGATCAGAGCAGCACTATAGATGGATTAAAGGGGGTTTTATATTTCCAAAAAGTTTTTTTTTTTTTTTTTTAATGTAGAATACTGGTATATATAGGTTTTGTTCTTATAATTGTTGAGTAATTTAATTTTATTTGATGAATAAATTCTGAATTGATTATGAAATCAGAGAGACCTTCCAAACCAAACATAGAGATTTTTGGTTATTAAATTTAAAGAAACGAATTTTTTGCTCTCTATTTGATAATCTTTAATTGCTCTCTGCGTCTGTGTATGAATGCGCGCCTTTGCTAGCGGCTGGCTGCAATCCTTTCGCTATGACGTCACTCAATAATGAACAAACTCAGTTGACAGCAACGGTCATTTGAATTTATCAATTAATATAAATGTTGTCTCTTTTTTACTTTCTCTTTTTTTTTAACACTCACACTTTTTTCCCATTCACACACACATACACCCAGTCTTTTCGGCAACTTAGGCCTTATAAGACTTTTTAAACGATATCCATTATTATGGAAATATATATATTAAGGTGCAGGCATTCTTATTTAAGTCTGGGGCGGGGGGGGGGGGGGGGCCTCGCCCCCACCTAGTTACTCTACTGTGCCAAATGTTGCACCTCAAAGTTTAATTAAAATATAAAAAAGTAATTTATATATAAGTAATAATAAAAATAATGTATGATAAATATGTATATGTAATACTAATGGGATAAGCCGGTTAATCCAAGGACCAGTTGATCCGAGGCCGGATAAGAGGGGGTTATACTGTATTTTTATTAAAACATGTGACTTTTCCACAAAATTTTCTGCATTTGAATTACTGTATGATTTCATTTTACGGCGAGTAAGATAATAAAAACAATTATCTTTGTATTTTAAAATTTATACACTTGAAGAGGATTGAACATAGTTAATAAATTATGGAAATTTTTTTTATTTATTTATTATAAAATAGATATAAGAAAAAAGTATATAGTTTTTCTTTTATCATAAATTCGAAAACTTAATATCTTACGTATTTTATTTACGAAATCCTCCAAATATTTACACTCCGGTGGATTCCCTCATTCTCTCTCTTTCACTTCCCCTTTCTGTGTTTGTGTTACTTTAAAAATACATAAAGACAATTCGAGTCGGTTTAATAAAAATGTCCGAAGGGCCGAAGGCTGTCGCACCTGCAGGGCATTCGTATTTCATGTGGACAACAAGAATTCCCTTGAGAGCAGCCTAGAATTAACACACCTGATGAATAAAAGAGGCACACGCCTAATCCAAGTAACCGACAACCCATGAAAATAAACAATCTTTACTAATTATTAAAATTTCATAGTGCGGAATTAAGGGAACTCAATCTTTTTACTTTCTCTTGCCTATGTATATTATATCTTTATATATATAATTCTTCTGTACGTGTGTATGTGACTGAACTCCTCCTAAACGACTGAACCGATTTAGATGAAATTTTCTGTGTATGTTTGTGAGAATCCCGGACAGGTTTTGTTTCACAAATAACAATAAGTTCATGGGTAATTAACCGTTAAAATAAGAAAAAAATAAAAATTAGGAGAAATAGTTGCCATGGTAACAAAATATAAATATTTACCCATGTTTGATTTTTTTTTTTATTTATTTACATTTTGAATTGTAAAATATCGGCGTAAATTTTTTGTCTCTGTACCGGGAGAGTCCCGGAAAGGATATGATTCACAAAAATCTTAAGTTTATGAATAATTAACCGTTAAAATAATCTATATATATATAATTCTTCTGGTACGTGTGTATGTGACTGAACTCCTCCTAAACGACTGAACCAATTATGATGAAATTTTCTGTGTATGTTTGTGAGAGTCCCGGACAGGTTTTGTTTCACAAATAACAATAAGTTAATGAGTAATTAACCGTTAAAATAAGAAAAAAATAAAAATTAGGAGAAATAGTTGCCTTGGCAACAAAATATAAATATTTACCCATGTTTACGATTTTTTTTTTATTTATTTACATTTTGAATTGTAAAATATCGGCGTAAATTTTTGTCTCTGTACCGGGAGAGTCCCGGAAAGGATATGATTCACAAAAATCTTAAGTTTATGAATAATTAACCGTTAAAATAATCTATATATTATAAAAATGAATTGGGAAAAATGTTTGTATGTACCAGTGAAGGCGAGCAAGGGGGTCCAGGGGCGCAGCCCCGCAGGCGTAAAGCCCCGCCGAAGGCGGGGCTTTGCGTCTAGTATGTAATATATATATAGAGAGAAAGTATTGGATTCATGTCAAAAATTCGATGTCGAGATTTTGATGGATCTTCACGTTTTGAGGTCCCCTGAATCCAAAAAAGTGGTTTTCGCGACATGGTCTGTCTGTCTGTTGTGTGTCTGTCTGTCTGTCTGTGTGTTGTCTGTGAACAAAATATCTCAAGAACGAAAAGAGCTAGGAGGTTGAAATTTTATATTTAAGTTAGGCACCCTCATGGGACGTGACACGAAGCTTTTGAACAAAATCGACCAAATAGTACTAGTACTTTACTGATGCACTTTTTCAGTTTTTTTCGATTTTCTCTAAATTTGCTCCAACGATTTTTTTTTAAATTCAAAAATCAATTATTTTTTAGATTCTCAATAAAATGTATATTCTCATTTTGTCATTGAAATCTTCTGAAGACCACTTTACTCTTGTACTCCATAGAAAAGATAGGAGAAATGGTTGCCATGGTAACAAAATATAAATATTTTGCCATATTTATAAATTGAACATCTTGAAAATCGAATGTACCGTACTGTCGGAAACTAAATACATGTGACACAAAAAATCTGGTGTGAAAGCACAGAACACAACTTTCGATTACCGAAGGTAAGAGAAAGTTGTGTGCTGTGCGCCAGTCACACTAGATTTTTTTTTAGGTTCTTTCTTAATTTTTGAAAAATTATTATACAGTGGTGCAACCATAATATTGGGAGGAGGGAAATGAGATAAATTTCTTTTTGCTTCTGGATGATTGGAGTTATGAATTTCTTGAAGTTTGGCATAATGGACGTTTTGTGATATTTTTTGCCATGAGAAAAATTAATATCTCCTAGTGGACATAAATAAAATCAATAAAAAAATAAATAAATAAATAAAATCAATAAACAAAATCTATCTTAAAGGATGCATTCATTTGCATTTCATTTTGAAATTTCAACACTTGCTCAAACAAAACATCCGAATGACACTCTGCTTTTATAAATAGCCTAAGGGTCCAATACAGTAGAGTCTTGTTATCCAGCCTAAGCGGGACTAGCCCTATGCTAGATTCTGAAAATCCCAGATTACCCGAAACATTTAATATAATGCAAAATTTAAAATTTATCTCTTGAAAAAATCTGTAATGAGACTTTGTTTTCTTAAATTAGCCCATTTTTTGATGGAATAACCCGAAGAACCATGCCGGATTAGCCGGTATGCCTAAGTATCAAAGTGCGGATTAGCAAGACTACTGTACTAACATTGTAAGTCAAAAAATTCTACTTTTTTTAAAGAGAATTGACTAATATTAGTAATATTGTATAAATAATCTAATGACTAATACACAAATACGAATTCCAGGTGAAAATGAAAAGCTTTAAAAAAAATCTGGCGTGACTGGCGCACAACACACAACTTTCTCTTACCCTTCAGTAAGAGAAAGTTGTGCACCGTGCTGGCCACACCAGATTTTTTGTGTCGAGATATATTTAGTTTCCCATAGCACCTTAGTTTCAAACTTGACCACGCGAATCATAGATGGCGCTGAGCTACGAATTCTACCACATCAGTAAAGTGTACTTCAAACAATTTTCACGAAAAATTTCACTGATATACTTTTTAAAGAGAATTAAAAAAATTGTTGATATATAAATTTTAATCAAAATCGTTGCAGTGAATTTTGAGAAAATCGCAAAAAACTGAAAAAGTACACCAGTAAAGTGTACTTCAAAAACGTTTTGCACGAAAAATTTCACTAATATATTTTTTAAAAGAGCATCTAAAAAGAAAAATAGTTGATTTATGAATTTTAAACAAAATTGTTGGAGCAGATTTGGAAAAATCAAAAAACTGAAAAAGTACATCAATAAAGTACTAGTACTTTTTGCCCGATTTTGTTTAAAAGCTTATTATTTTTTCGAGTTCAGGGGGGGGGGTACCTAACTTAAATATAAAATTTCAATCTCGTAGCTCATCACCTTCATGGTTAAAAATGTCCCACACACACACACACACACACAGACCAATTTGCGGGACCCCTTTTTTTGGACTCAGAGGACCTCAAAACATGAATATCCATCAAAATCTGGACATCGAATTTTTGACATGATCGCAATACTTTCTCTCTATAGGCCTATATAGGCCTATTTCATATTTAGGGTAAGAGAAAGTAAAAAAAAAATAAAAGAAAATCAGAGAACTTTGAACCCATAGTCATAAGGAACAAGTAGGTAACGTCAATGAGGGTGAGTGAGTAGCGGACTTCTTAAGCCCCGGGTGGCGGGGCATCGCCTCCCAAAAGGGTTTGCGATGAGTTGCGAGCCCTACGGGGCTCGCCTTTAGCCCTTCATAGGGCCCATAATTCATAAAACGTTATGTCCTGTCCTTTCTTCCAAAAAATAAAATAAAAAAAAAAATAAAAACAATACGTTTATGCGCTCGTTCATTCGCGTAAAGCCTTAATGAAATGTCTCGTTTATAAAGCCTTCACTTCCCTTCCACCCAGCACAAGTGAATATCTTGCACAAGCCTCTCTTTGGGAGTAAGTTGAAAGAGCCTCAGGCAAGTTTTTCAATGATCAATGGATGTAGAGGAGTCGCCTGTCGGTTAATATTCCCTTGATCAATGGATCGCACCAAATGACAAATCGAGATGGGCGCATAATTGCCTTGCCTACGCCCCCACATACACATATAGCATCAGTTCATTATTCATTCTTTGAGAGAGGGAAACAATCTTCACATGTCTATAAAGATAGAGAGAGGGAGAAGACATTCTTATTGTTTATCTTTGATCAATCATCTGCCAGAGGCCATCAGATAAAGCAGAATGTCTTAGGGCAGGGTTCTTTGAGTCCGATTCGTTCATTCAATTTAATTTTTTTTTTCTAAGGTGAAATATTCTTTTTCTCTTTGACTTAAACTTAACGAAAGTAATGAAAGCAATATATAATAATTAGGTCTAAAATTTCAAAATTGAGATCAATTAAAAAAAGTGTTCTATCATCTGAATCAGGGGTGGCCAACAGCTTGCCGAGAGTCATGACAAGCTAGGCCAAATGATCATAAATAGGCCTAGTAATTGGAGTTTTTTATAGCTGTAAAATGATTTGGAAGGCAAGAAGGAAATATTCTCGAAGAAAATTAATTTACTAAAAAATTTTAATCAAGCTTTCAGTTCTGGTTTGAACCATCCCGTAGCTTCTTTAACTCTATGCTGTTTTGAATTACTTTCAAATTATTAACAACGTTTCACAACAACTACACACTTAAAGAAATAAATGAGCGGAGCTAAGAATTAGATAAGAAAAAATTTTACTATCTTTAACAATGCCAACAAGGAGCCCTCGGGACTTGGTGTAGTAATTAGCGTGGTGGCTATTTGTACCAAGGGTCGCGGGTTTGCATTCCGTCTCATGCGACAATTTATTTAAATTGGGCTGGCTATCAGTCCAGTTGAAATAAATAGTGATGGGGTCTAAATGCCCTTCGTGGCCGAAAAAAACCTCAATGAAATAAAAAAAAATACCAATAAGACATATGGAACTTTTTTCATTCTAAAATTTCAAGTAAATAAAGAATCCGTGTACAAAATTTCGATATCTCGTATAGTTTTTAATGGATCGAGGAATTTCAGTATCAAACCTTTATAACGAAACTATTGGAGCTAGATGGCTAGAAATTTTATATTGAGTTAGGGAAAGATTCAGAGCATAGACTATATAGTTCGATGATATTTTTTACTCTTATCTAATTGAGGCATTTTAGTTTTTTTCTAAACCCTTTAGTGCTCTAATACAACGAATTGGATTTAGGACGCTTGAAATTTTATATACAGGTAGAGAATATTGATCATATGAGTTGAACAGATGAAGAGATATAATAAAAATATTTTTTTAAATATTCAATTTTAGTCTCATGTCAATATTCTCTAAGAAATTCTAAACTCATTACAAAAAATCCGATGCAAATTGGTTAAGCGGTTTCGGAGTTATATATTATTGAAGTTTCAAAGTTTTATTTCTTTTCTATAATATAAATTAATTCGAGGTCTTAATTTAACCAAAGGAGGGGAGGCGCGTCGGTGAAAGGGCCCCCTTCCTCTCTGATTTTTGCTGTTGAGCGAAGTCGCCTCACTGCCAATTCCCCTCATTTCTAAGAATTGTTTTTTTAATTGATTAATAATAATTTAACACCGTTTAAATTTTTTTCCCCACAGAAGAATTATAAAAAAACGAAAGAAAAAAATTTAATATTAATCAATCAGACAGACATTATTGCAAAGTATCTCTCAATAAAATAAATAACTGTTATATAGACCGTTTATTTTTGAAAGTGGTATCAGCATATCTTTTAATTTGTGAAAATAATCGTTTAAACAAAATAGGCCAAAAGGTTAAAATGGTTTAAATAGAAACAGTGGCGGATAAAGAGGTGTTTCTGGGGGGGGGGGGGGGTAATCTGAAGTGACTGGTCGGAAAGCATACACTTTTTTCTTAATTTCGGTATTTTAAAGGCGCATTCTGTACTTGTTTGCCAGAATATAAATATAAATCAAATTTTTAAGTATTAATTTTTAAAATTTTACATTAAATATACATTTTTTTTCGAAAAAAAGTATTTTTTTCAAATCTCAGGAGGGGGTCATTACTCCCTTTACCCCCCCCCCCCTGTATCCGCCCTTGAATCGAAATGCCTGGACCCCCAATAGATATAGACTAATTATTAACGATTATCGTAAAGTT